>JALIZH010017405.1:0-36041 GCA_030522465.1 Rhipicephalus appendiculatus | reverse complement strand
GCTCAAACACAAAGACCTAACAACTGTGACAGTTGTTAGTTCACGCTTGTCCTGTGCATACCTGCGAGTCCTTTTCGAGCGTCCTTCTTTGTGCTTAAACGGGAAGCTGCTAGTATCCGAGCTGCTCGTCGATATTCGTGTTACATTCCAATTTCTTGCTATCGCATTCATCGCTTCCCCCTTGCGGCGAAACTGTGCCTTTTTTTATTGCTTGATTCAGTAAGCTATATTCAGTGTTGTATGCGTTACCGAAAAACAAAACTAAATAGGTTACTCGTTACCCTAGCAACAAAGGAACGCGTTAGCGCCCTCCGTTACCTCAAAAAAAAAGGTAATGTGTTACCGTTACTGCTACCGAAAAAAAGTAACGGACATTACCTCTGCTGTTACTCCGCAATCATAAGTTTTAATCAATGTGTCTTTGCTGCAGGAACCCAGAGAAAGAATTTTCAAAATCTCATATTTATGTTTCACATAAAACTTCTAACCTTAACAAGGATTTTACCCAAAATGCTCATTTAACGAGTATTTGTACAAATGTACCGGACATTAGCAATGTTATAGTAGCTTAAAGAGGGCTGTAGAGTTACATATAATGGCTTCTGACTCTGTGGCACATGGTGAAGCCATTTTTCTCAATGTGACATTATACACAATACGAGATTAAATCATGCACGCTATCCGCAAAGAAAGCATCACTCAACTCTCTAGAAAGTTACAGTAATCGGCCTTTTCCTTGTCCGAACACAGGGAGATGCTCGGTGGATTTCGTGGCTGATAGTTGTCCCGTCCACTATGTCCTCTTTTCGACGACCGCTCGCCGATCGGGGCCCTGTCCGCGGACATCTTTAACAGCCTCTCAATCTTTTACTTTTCTCTCAATTTTTACTTCTCTCTCTATCTTTTTTTTAATCCCTCCTTATCCCTTCCCTTGTGAACCACTGCTTGGGTGTCGCACTTAGTTGCAGACTGTTGCGAGCTTCCCTTTTCTTTCAATTTTTCCTCATTTAAAATCACTCCCCACCCCCCCACCCCCTCGCGGTCCAGCCATCCACCTGCTACAATCCACTTCCACGAAGAACATGTCCTATAATGTGAATACTGGACTAAAAGCGGCAGTGGCGTCGGAACGGTAACTGCAAGAACTGGACGGGTGCGGGCCGCGTTGCAGCAGCAAAACAGGCCAGGCAGCTCCGGCTCGTGCCTCGCGCAAAGCTGTCGATGCGGCTGCAGCGCTGGGCATTCCTCTTCACTACAATTCGTCCCCCGTCGGAAAAGGAGCCATCCTGGCGACTCACGGAGAACATACTACGAGCGGATCGTAATAGGGCTTCAGGTGCTGTACGTGGACGGTTTCACGACCACGAAAACGTTGGTCTGTTGATGGCGCAACGGGTTCGACGATGTAGTTGACAGGTGACGTCTGTGCAACAACTCGGTAGGGGTCCCTGATATTTTGAAGCAAGCTTGGAGGAGAGGCCAGTAAGGACAGGTGGAACCCAGAGCCACACAAGGGAGTTCGGGAGAAAGTGAGGGTACCGGTGGTCATCGTCACGTCGAGATTTCTGTCGCCATTGGTCGACGGTTGTAAACGAGCGGGCGAGCTGACGGCATTCCTCGGCGCGGCGAGCAGCTTCAGAGATGGGCGTAGACTCGGATGAATCGGGTCGGTACGGCAGAATGGTATCGAGCGTGGTCGAAGGTTCTCGGCCATATAAGAGGAAAAATGGCGAAAAGCCTGTAGTCGCTTGTGGAGCCGTGTTGTAGGCGTACGTCACAAAGGGCAAAATTAGGTCCCAATCAGAGTGATCTGAGGCAACATACTTGGAGATCATGTCGCCAAGGGTACGGTTGAATCTTTCCGTCAACCCATTAGTTTGGGCATGATAAGCGGTAGTAGTACGATGAACTACACGACATTCGGAAAGGAGTGCGCTTACGACTTCGGAAAGGAAGACGCGTCCCCTACCACTCAGAAGTTCACGTGGTGCGCCGTGACGCAGAATGAAGTTCCGCAGGAGGAAAGATGATATGTCGCGGGCTGTGGCAGCAGGAAGAGCGGCTGTTTCCGCGTATCGCGTCAGGTGGTCGACCGCGACGACTACCCAGCGGTTTCCGGAAGCCGTGTATGGGAGGGGACCATACAGGTCAATGCCAATGCAGTCGAAGGGTCTGGCCGGGCACGGAATTGGCTGGAGCGGAGCAGAGGCGTGCTGAGGAGGAGCTTTGCGTCGTTGGCACTGGGGGCATGACCGAATGTACTTGCACACAAAGGTGTACATGCCTCGCCAATAAAAGCTGGAGGAAAGTCGGGCGTATGTTTTGAAGACTCCCGCGTGCGCGCACTGCGGGTCAGCATGAAAGGCTGAGCATATCTGAGCACGAAGATGGCTGGGTATGACTAGTAACCACTTGCGGCCGTCAGACATGTAGTTCCGGCGATAGAGGAGGCTATCGCGGATCTCAAAGTGACAAGCTTGACGGTGCAATGCTCGAGGAGCTGAAGGTAAAGTTGACGGGTCGGAAAGTAATCGCAGGATGGCGCTGATCCAGGCATCCTTGCGTTGCTCTGACGCCATGTCACAAGCCTGCTGGGAACGAAAGTATTTCGTCCACGGCAGATAGGCAGGCAGCGCCTTCGGTTGACACAGGCGAGCGTGATAGGGCGTCGGCATCGCTGTGGCGGCGGCCAGACCTGTAGACACACGCACGTCAAAATCTTGCAGCCGCAAAGCCCAGCGTGCTAATCGGCCGGAGGGGTCCTTGAGCGTGAAGAGCCAACAAAGTGCATGGTGATCGGTAACTACGTCGAAGGGACGGCCATATAGGTAAGGTCTGAATTTACAAAAGAGCCCAAATTATGGCCAGACATTCCCTTCTCCGTAACGGAATAATTCTTCTCGGCCTTAGTTAGTGTACGGCTTGCGTATGCGACGACGTACTCGTGGAACCCAGATTTGCGCTGCGCGAGCGCGGCGCCGAGTCCAACACCGTTGGCGTCGGTGTGAACCTCAGTCGGAGCAGTAGGGTCGAAGTGACGCAGTATTGGTGGTGAGGTTAGCAGACGACGCAGCTCTTTGAAGGCATCGTCACAGGCGGGCGACCAAGCGTAAATTTTCGAGTCGCTCCGTAGGAGCTGATTCAAGGGACGCTGATGGTCGCGAAATTCCGAATGAAGCGGCGAAAATAGGAACAGAGGCCAAGGAAGCTGCGAAGCTTTTTTTAGAGACGTAGGTCGAGGAAAGTCAGCGACTGCCCGAAGCTTGGCGGTGTCGGGAAGTATACCGTCTTTGGATACAACATGGCCGAGGATGGTGTTCTGTCGCAGACCTGGCGTTCTGTGGCAGACACCCGGTACGGTCTTTGTCGCAGCGGCGCACTGGTACCCGTGTCGATGCGGTGGCTTACAGCTGACGTGCGGCCGAGAGAAGCTTGCTGGCAATCGAACGAGGAACGGAACTTGTCGAGTAGGCGTAGAAGCTGGGCGCGTTGAGAAACGGTCAATGTGTCGGCGATGGAGCTGCTCAGTACATCAGGCGTAGTCGTCTGCTGCACGGAGTCACAGGTAAGTCCTGAGACGTCTGGTTCAGCGGTAGGACCAGGTGGCATGTCAATGATGGTAGAAGGGTCCACACTGTGGACACGCCCGACGCACTCCCCGCGAAGCAGTGTCAGAGGACATGAGAACATGTTCGGGACAAGCAGCCTGCTGACGCCATCACGTACGTCCAAAATAGAAAAAGGCAGCGGGGAACATCTACGACGGACGAAGATGTCAGATGGCGTAAACAGTGCGCTGGATTCGATGACACTGTTGCAGGCCACTGTGGCGGAGCAAAGGAGTGCGGCGGCACTGAAACGTCTTCCGCAAGATGCACCTTGTCGTCGGCTTCACGAGCGTCAACCAACGGGCCGTCGCAAAGCGCTGCAAATTCCACCTCGGCACGAGAACAGCCGATGACGGCCTTGTTAGCGGAGAGAAAGTCCCAGCCCAAAATGAGGTCGTGGGAGCAAGAATGCAGCACTAAAAATTTGACGATGTAGAGGAGGTCATTAATCACCACACGAGCAGTACATGCAGCGGCCGGCGTTATGCGGTCTGCGCTGGCAGTGCGAAGCGAAATGTTTGACAGCGGCGTCGTCACTTTTTTGAGCAGGCGGCAGAGTTTGGCACTTATAACGGAAACAGCGGCACCAGTGTCGACAAGGGCGAGTGCGACGCCGTCCACATATACGTCAATAACGTTCGTCGGTGAAGGAGGGAGGCCTTGGCCTCTTCGCGAGGCAACGCAGTTCCTGCCTCTGGAACTGCGGCAATTAGTTTTCCCCGCTCCGGCGTGGAAGGACGACGACGCATCGGTGATAGCGAGCGGCGTCTAGGCGATGGCGAGCGGTGGTGCATAGGAGGATGGTGGTCGTCGTGGTCGGTGTACGAATACGTCTGGACGGGGTTCCGAGATGGCGAGAACGATCGACGCGGTGACACATACGGGTCATGTTCGTAGCTCTGCTGGTAGGGAACTACGCGGCGACGGCAATATCATGCGACGTGGCCAGGCAGGCCACACGCGAAACATATCGGTCGATTATCGGGAGTGCGTCATTGTCCACTACTCCGAGGATACCTTGCCGAATTGTAGCGGGGAGTTGGTCGGAGCGCCACGGCTGATGTAAATGACGTAAAGCTCTGAGGCGGTGGCCGTGCGGCAACTTCGGCATAGCTTAACGGCGCACTGACCTCCCGGGACATCCAGCTTGAGTCGGCAACGGCGGAGTGTCGCGGGCAGCAGGCAGAGCAGCACAAACCTGCTCTTGGATGACTTGGCGAAGGTTCGCTGGCAAAGGCGATGGTGGTTGCCCGGCTGTTGATAGCAGCGAAAGCTGACGAGCGACCTCAGCACGGACAAAGTCCTTGATTTGGGAGAGCAGCGACTCAAGGTCGGGGGTGGTAGCCACGCTCGAGATGGTTTCGTCCGAAACGTGCTGGCGCCGTGTCAGAAGACGCTGTCTTCGGAGCTCGTCGAAACTCTGGCACAGCTCGATGAGCTCAGAGACCGTGGCAGGGTTCTTGAAAGCAGCATCTGAAAGGCATCATCGGAAATGCCCTTCATGATGTGGCGTACCTTATCGGCTTCCGCCATCGTCGGGTTGACACGCCGGCAGAAGTCGAGGACGTCCTCGATGTAGCTGGTGAATGTTTCACCGCTTTGTTGTGACCGGCTTCGCAGTCGTTGTTCTGCGCGAACTTTTCGCACACCAGGGGCGTCCGAAAACAGCTGCGACGCTAGTTTTGAAGGTCGCCCAAGTGGGGATATCGGCCTCGTGGTTTTTGTACAACTACTTGGCCACATCCGTCAAGTAAAACATCACGCGAGCTTCATGGGATCGTCCCATTTGTTGGTAGCACTCGCTCGTTCATACGATTCAAGCCAATCCTCAACGTCTTTCTCGTCGGTGCCGCTGAAGATCTCGGGCTCCCGCAGGAAGCAGGGCACAGGGACACCTTGGCTGTGAAGCCGGTGGGGGTGTCGAGACAGCGTCGTCAGGCATGACGGACGGCAGCCTTCGGCTACGCAATTCCAGGGCCGGGGAAAACCGCAGCAACCTCCACCAAAAATATAATGTGAATACTGGACTAAAAGCGGCAGTGGCGTCGGAACGGTAACTGCAAGAACTGGACGGGTGCGGGCAGCGTTGCAGCAGCAAAACAGGCCAGGCAGCTCCGGCTCGTGCCTCGCGCTAAGCTGTCGATGCGGCTGCAGCGCTGGGCATTCCTCTTCACTACAGTCCGTACAGTTTTTCGTGGCGGATTCCACGGCTTTCTTCAATCTTTGTGTGGCGATGGTCCAACCCTCCCCACAGGGAGTCGGTGCGTCTTAAGAAATTTCTACCCGCGATTTCCATAAACAAAAGCAATTCCGCCCGCGCTTTCTTTGTCCATGCCTGGCAAGCCGACAGCACTCCGACGCTGCGACGAAAGTATTCGTCGGGGCGAGCTCTGGAAAATGGCACCTACAAGATGAAAAAGTAAGGGGTAACGTGACACCACCCGTTACCGAAAAATGGTAACGTAAGTACGTTACCAGTTACAGTTGCGAGATTGTAACGAGTACGTTGCTAAGTTACCTAAAAAAGTAACCCGTTACCGGTAACGGCGTTACCTGTAACGCGTTATCGACAACACTGGAACTTATATTCAACCGTTGCTCGACGCCGGAGGAATACGCTAACGAAAGTTTCGTATGATATTCACATCATCGCACTGTAACATGCACTTTGTTTCGATAATACTGACGTGAGTACTGTCGTTACGTCAGAGCATAAGTTACCCTTTAAACGCCAGAGTAGTCGACGTTCCTAGTAAGCCCACGACGTCCACACCAGTACTAAACTTATGAAGACAGGTTGATCCACCTCTTATCGCATGGCTCAAAGACAAAAAATGCATCATCTATAGTCAATTACTCGCCGACTGCTTCGCATGAAACTGATTCCCACAACGCATGGGATCTACCTAATATTTTGTCCTCAGATCACGTTATTTGCACGCCTTCTTCGCTCTTTCCTTTATGCGAAATACTGCTACCTGTGCCTCCACTGCCTTCCTATGAAATCCGTAGCCACAACTGGATGAATTTGAATATACTGTACAGACGCAAAACAAAAAAAAAGCTATAATTTTGGTTATATATAAACTGTTGGGAACTAAATGTACATATATATATATATATATATATATATATATATATATATATATATATATATATATATATATATATATATATATATATATATATATATGCAAGTGAAAAGCTGCAGATTTTTTTTTGTCAGGACGTTCAACGACATAAGAACATCGCAGCTCGTCCTTAAAATGCTGTGCTGGAATGGGAGTTGGGGGGAGAGAAAGAATGGCCGGCGTGGCGAGTTGTGCGAGTAAAATCATAAAGGAAGCAATCAGGGAGAGGGTATGAAGCATACACATACACCCCTCTGAGGTGGGTAGTTGTTGCCTTGAAGAAGACAAGACCGCTTGTCAAAACGTTGACTCCAGCGACACCCCGTGTTCAAGAATTTTTCATCTCTTCAAGCTTCCTTCACTCCGGAACTCCTGCCTTACTGCGCAACCCCTCGTCGCTTTTAAATGCGAAGCATTTCTTTGCGAACTTCGGCGACTTTGAGCGTATCTATCTATCTATCTATCTATCTATCTATCTATCTATCTATCTATCTATCTATCTATCTATCTATCTATCTATCTATCTATCTATCTATCTATCTATCTAGTCGCCTACGACTTTGTGCTCTCCTGGCCGTATCGTTAATGGGATTTATACCAAATTTCGTATGGCATAACATGACTGTATGCCAAACATGAATAACTGGTCATATGAAAATCATGAATAACTTGTCATGAAAAGTATGATTTACACGCCATGGCCATAGTGCTCCTGCGGCCGTTTTCTTAACTTGATATATCCAAATATGGGTACGATGAAACATTTCTGCATGACCAACATAAATGACTGGCGGCAATTGAAAAACATGACTTGCATGTCATGTACAACATGATTTACATGCCAGGCTCATAGCACGCTGACGGCCGTTTCGCTAGTTTGATGTACACCAAATTTGGTATTGCGTGACGTGACTGTATGACGAACATAAATGCCAAGTGGTCATATGGAAAATCACGACATGTCATGTGCAACATGACTTGCATGCCACGCTCATGGCACTCTCGCGGCCGTTTCGCTAGCTTGATATACACCAAAATTGGTATTGCGCGACGTGACTGTATCACGAACATAAGTGACAGGTCCTAACATGTAAGTCATGGCATGCATATTATGTACAGCATGATTTGTTCCTTGCTAGTTGCTTCGCATTACATCGATTCTCACAGCGCGTGGGATCTGCCGTTTTTTTCTTACTGATTTCGTGTTGAAAAGCTTTTTTTTGGTATGTGCCTGTGATATATTCGGTAACATAGTGCCAACGCCGATCAGTCATTGTAACGAAGGCACAAAAATGTACGAGAAAAAAAATATAAAAAAAACACCTTCGCTTTAGGTATAACTCGTGTTGGCGGAAATTGTCGCCAACAGAGAATATCAGGGCTTTAAGTTGTGAATACGTGCGAGTTCGAAACTGGGAGTTTCAAACTGTGAGCCAAACTGCTATACCAAGCTACTCAAAATTGTTACACGAAAACTGCTAAACGAAGCTTAAACTTCTCTGCTGAAACTAGGCATGTATAAAAGATTACTTTATGCCTCAAGATAAAGCCCATCATTAGTCATGGAGCTGCATCGATGAAGCGACCGACTTGACAGGCGCGTCTGGTGTCATCATCAGCCCTACCAACATTTGTTAAAAGAAACCTTCGTTCAATGCATGATGTGAGCCCGTCGCAAAGGTCTCGAATTACCCGGTGTTGAATAAGCTGCAACTATATCTTACTCTGGCAAGTTACCGCACTAAATTCATCACACTATTTAATTCCCAGTGGTGGTTGAGTAAGCATCCCTCCGCCGGTATAGCAACTCTCACTCTTTAAGAGATAATCGCCTTATCTGCCCTGCATATTTAATGGCCAGCCGATGTCGACTCTTTCCTGTTTAAAGGGGCCCTGCACACTTTTTGAGTATGGTCAGAAAGCACCGCCGATCTGTAGTCGAAGCTGCCCAAGAACAAACGAGCCAAACAGCGCAGCACACGACATGGAATTTACAATAAATTCGAAAAGTCAGCTAAAGTTACTTGCTCTTCTCTCGATAAATGATGCTGCATACTCAAAAATAACTGCGTCACAGGCCCAAGTATCGCCATTGGCTGATTTGCGCATGACGCGCTCGGGAGTTACGGGGCCGCCGCGGGAGGCCGCGACTTGTCCACGCGTGCGCGCGCGATCGCACTGAAGAGGCGCGCATTCGAAGAAAAAAAAAGAGAAAAAGTGCTCAAAGTCATGAGGCGCGCGTGACGTACCTTCTTCCCCCGTGCCATCCCTCCGTGCTTAGTTTCCAGCGCTTTCGCCAGGACGAGCGAAGAGAGAAAGCAGTTGCAGCGTGCGACAAGTCTTTGTAACTCCGCTCGTACTGGACGGATTCTAAAAATTTTTGCTACGGTCAATTTCTGAGGTAATAAGATCCTTTAGTGAATCCATTCCATGGCTACTGGAAAAAGGTGTAGAAGGGCCCCTTTAATCAATAGTTCTAGCCTGCGTATCAATGAGTGCAGGCCATAACAATGCGCATTGTACTTTTCGCGCCAGCCTTATCAGTTTTTCTTTAGTGGCGTGATTATAAACGAAGGCTGCTGGGTGAACACAAACATTTTTATTGACTTTCTGTCACTTTTGTTTTATGTGTATGCATCCAGACCGCTGCCTGATTACCTCACCGGTGTATAAATACACGCCACTCGAACTGCTTGCTTTCTGAATGCTCCTTATCGCAAGTGGAATATAATCTTGCTACGAAGGTAGACGCCTCCCTGTCGCGCTGCTTCAATTCTTGGAAGCGGCGAAAATCCGCAAGCTTTCAAATACGCCAGAGAACAAGAGTTCGTTCGAGTCTGTGGCACAGCAGGGCAAGAGCAACGCCGTCATGACTTTTCAGCTCGGGCAAGTCGAACTTTTGGAGAATTTTTTGTCGATCGGCAAAGCCATGAAGGGCGCACCAATACGTTCTTTACAAGCTAAAGGTCTAGACGAAAAGCTTGAGCGATTAATTCACTGCGCGGATAAAGGAAAAACCGACCTCTATAGAGCACAGCGGTAATTTTCACTCACGATTATATTATTTTCAGAAAATCAGGGACAGTTTTCAAAAGAGTTTCTTCAAAACTACTTTGCTCCTGCGCTTCGTTGACGTCGAAAGACCAACCCATTCAGTCAGCTTCTACCTAACTTGCGATTTTGCCATTCTCACTCAATGCCAAAAGGCTTACACATGATTTTTCGCCATGAACGATCTATGGGAGAAGGTTAATATCGTACAGGATTCTTCCTTTTGCGTATCAAATTCTTCCTTTTTTCGTATCATAATTCTTCCTTTTGCGTGTCAGTAAAGCTGATAAGCAAAAGGAAGAATTATGGCACAGTGGACGCTTCGTAACTGTACTTACAGTAAGAATTCTAGGATAGTTTGGAACGGCCAGTGTTACGCGCACAGATGTTCGTTTCGTTGAGGCACAGTTGAGACAGCCGCCGAAAACGTAAGCCAGGCTGCCAATTGAGAAGGCCATGATGCGCACGAAGCCCAAATAGGCTATCGCGTTTTATTCTTGAAGGCGAAGCTAAAGCGTCCTCCAAGTTTTTAACAGCGAATCTGTTTAAGCTAGTCGTAATTTGTGCGTGCGGCCTGTCGGGAATAATCATAACCGGGTATGTGCCACAGAAGTTGGGTAAATCCCACTACACACGAGTGGTACGCTAAATATGAAAAGCGACGGTTAGCCCAAGAAATCATAAAGCGGGTATGTACCACAGAAATTGGGTAATTCCAACTAGCCATTTCTGGTTCACTAAAAATAAAGAAAGCAACAGTTAGCCAAAGACCCTGAGTACGTACAACGAGATAGTAATAGGGGACTGGAAAAGGCAACGGCGGCTGAAAGAAGACGCCGAAGCGATGGAAGGCCTACGCCAACGACGACGTGTCCGAAAATCCATGAGAGGTGCGCACGCTTGCTTGCAGCGCGAGTTTCTGTCTCTGGAGTTTGGATATCAGTGTCGTGTGTGTGACTGTCTGCGATTTAACTCGAACCTCTCTGCTCTGAGATTCAACGTAGGAAACCACCTAGCATCACCTCCTAGCAACGACCTAGAAGCAGCCTAGAAACAACCTGCATCACTTAGCTAAGGCACAGAATCGACCATATTAGTCTTCAGAATCGTCCACTTTCGCTGCTTCAAGCCTTGCGCGGCTTACTGCAAGTTTCGCCAATAATTACACAAGGAAGAAAGAGGCAAATTTTAAATGAATGTAATTGAATATCGTTTTGTTTCAAGTTCGCCAACATATATAGCGGCACGAATATCAAGAAGAGAATCTATCCGAATCGGACTAGAAGAATGTACATATAGCGAAGTCGGCACGAGCTGATGCCCTGACAAATCAGCTAGAACAACATTTACATTTAGGTTGCTGTCATTATGTCTACGTTCCTGTCAGAGATAGGCTAGGGTCTAATCCCCGTGTTTAAGGTTCCCGCTATCGTGGATCTACTATGACGTTAAATTTCAGGTAATACCTTTGATTCCAACATACCGAAATAAAGCAGCAAGCGATTTTACACTTTTTCGATCTGCTGAATTGCGCGTTCTTTTGTGAAACAATGCAGCGCCGGTGCAACCCACCGCCCAGTACGAGTTGTCGTGGTGACAGGATCGAGCGGACTGCTTGGTCATCATGTGGTGCGCGAACTGCAGAGCCACCCTGTCGTACAAGAAGTGCGCCTCTTCGACATTAGGCCTTTCGAGAACGGAATGGGTAAAGTTTCTTAGATCCGTGCCACCACCTCAATGAGAAAGAAGTTCGCTTCACGTATACAATTACAGCCTTTTCGCGCCAGTATGCATCGAACCTACAATTATTGTTGTCTTAGCACTCCACGTACGTATGTACATCTATACATAGAACCAGTACTACATTGCGACTATGAGTTCTTAGACAGGACTGAATGAATACTGTTGGAATTATAGGCATCTTCGTAAATGAATTACGGGTTGGGCCGAAGAGCCTGAGCACATCTAGATAAGTGTTGCATTAATATGCCACGGATTCTATCAAACATATATTCCACGTATTGTATAATTAGTACCCTAAAAATAAAAGCAAATATAAATCATCCTTGCATTCAATAAGCATGCTAAAGTGTTTCTACAAAGCTCTGTTGCTAACATGTAACCACAGTGATACAAAAGGTTCGCACCAGAGAGAAAGCAAGAAGAGGAATGGCAAGAAGGTTAACCAGACGAGCGTCCGGTTTGCTACCCTGCACTGGGGAAAAGGAAGTTCTTAATGAGCCGGTAAACAACACAGCGGACCGAAAGTTGTGATGAAGCAGTAACTGCGCACGCACATATAGTATGTTAACATGGTGCCGGAATAATTCGGCGAATAAGTGTTTTGTTAATGAAGAGGCAGGTGACAAAATAACAATTTCGGCTGGTTTTAGTGTCTCGCTCGGCCTTTCCACCCTTCTTTGCCTCGCAGAGAAGTAGGCGTAGCCCGTGGTCGTGACTGCGCCCAAGTCCGCAACTTAAGACAATGCGAGTAATTACGTCATCGGCACTCAGTCAACAACCAAGCAAGACTTCCTCTACGTGTCGCTCGTGTCGGTTATTCGCAGGCGGCGAGAGGTGCAGTCGAGGCAAACTAATAGCGACGGACGCGACAAATGTGCGACATGACTGCAAAGCCAATACGCAATTTTGTAGTGCAGATGTCCAGTCGTTGCCCATGGGCGATGTTACGTCATTTAGCGGGCGAGGACTACATGGCAGACACTGGAGAGGGGCGAGGGATTGGCTTTTCTAAATGTATTTGCGCGACGCCCAGGACCTCAATATACGGAAAATGTGATCGCCGCGCCCGTTTATACCAATAAGCAAGCTTGTTTGGGCGGTGAAAGAAAACAAATCGGAGCCTACTCACCCACCCGCCTTCGCTTGAACATCAGTTTTAATCGTTCAGGAACTGTTAGTATATTGTGTTCCTGCATTGGACAATATTATACCCGAAGTCGTGGCTCTGGTTGCTGATACAACGGCTAAACATTGCCCTGTGCGTTATTCGACGCGAACTTATCGAGTGACGCATATCTTTGCAATGCTTCAGACAACAAAATTTGAGTGCTGCAGTGTGGGCTGGGTAGTTTATAGGAATCAGAAGGTTATAAAAGTCTCAACAGTTTTCGTCCGTAAGAAATGAAACGCAGTTTTGTGCCCCCAATACAATCCCGTATAGAATTTTCCATTCACCGCGTGGCGGAGCAGTGTGCTTTCCTTCGATATTAATAAAAAATATGAACCATATAGAAGTATTCCTTTTCGATTGAAATATAGCACTGTAGTACTTATTACGTATTCCTATGGGAGGTCTCCAAACATTAGCTGTGTGGAGCAGTTCCCAGCCAGCACAAAAGCGATATAAAACTGCTACGAAGCGGATTGGCCAATCCGAAACGAACGTCTTGTAACGGATGCCTAAAATCCGTTCATCCAACTGTAGCAGTCTTCTATCTCCGCTAATGTCCGGCCTGTAGAAGAATTGTAGAGGTTCTGCAATCCTTCTTTTAAGAGGTCACAAAAATCTGTTCTTCTAAGGAGATACTCGACGACCACCATAGGCCTTGTAAAGTAGGGATAGAAACCTTCTACAATTTGGATTGTAATGTCCGTTTTCATTTTATGCCCTTCCTCACTCACATTGTTTCCCTTTCCTGTGCTCCTAGTTTTGTCTTTCCCCTCTCCCGAAGATATGCTCTCTTTCTGGTACTTATTCGGGGGAGGAGAAGGAGTTTAAATGATGCGGGAGGCACAAGTACAGCGACAATATTTTTATTATATCACATGTCAAATTACAAGAATGGCTATCAAAAACACGCAAGTCTAGCAGGACCACTGTTCACAGCAGGAAAAGCAGAGCAGAGCTGGCTGGATTTATACATACTGTAATAAGCTCCTATGTGTAGACTATTGTACAAAAGTGATACGACTCGAGTAGCAAGGGAGAATAAACTTAACTGGCTAGGGAGGTTTTCGCAAATTTCGTGCACAGCTGTTTGTTTACACACACTAGATGATCAAAATCAACAAGAAATCAGTTGCACAAGCGCTGCCCCCATAATCTATTCCAATTTGATAGAACATAATCACAGATCTGAGTAGTGAAGCAAAATACAGAGCAAAGGCAGCAATTTTGATGCAGGCATAAGTTCCACGCGAACAAGCTCGTAAATAGTGGCAGTATAAACCTAGCTATGTACAAACATTAAACAAAAGAACAATGGCAAAGGTTAAGATCAGATGCTTATTGAATTGACAAATACCTAAATGTATGCCCGAGCTACACAAATAATGGCAGTAAGTGCACATCCTAACATTTAACAGAACAAATGATGGACAGCTTAAAATCAGGTACATAGAAGCGAGCACAGGTATGACCACCCCCTCGCTAGCGCCCCTTGTGACTGACGTCGCGTGAATACCTCCTAATGAATGACACATAGCATCTACGACAAATTGCAAGGCGCGCCGACGACTGGCCGAAACGGCTCACCAGGGCGCCCCGCGGTGCTATTTGTTGACGTTGCCAACGCACACAGACACAGAATTTCACAACTGCTCCACATAACTTATTAGGTCTCAGAGTTGATAACGTTGCGTGCCCTTTTGTTTGCGTAAAAGTCCCCAAGGAAAAGAGAAAAAGCAGAATGTTTTGGCATCTATCTTTATTCATGCGAGAAACAGCTAATAGCCCCATCAAGAGAGAAGTCATAACTTGGTTGGTGCAGCGCTTGTTTCTGAACATCTAGGGTAACTGCAACCTGCGAAAAATAGGAGAAAAGAAAATTTTGCTATATGCATTATTACCTTACAGACGACAGCTTGAAAAGGCGAGAACTCGATAACAATGTACGGTGACAGAAAGCGAGCATGTTATAATAACCAGGCGTGAGCGACGTGGTGGAGAAATTTCCAATTCTGCTGTGAGGTGCCGGGTTTAAAGAAAAAGGAGGTAGTCAATAAAGAGGGGGAAATATAAGCCACAAGTTGCAACACGCTCGTCGAGACAGTCAAGGCAAAGGGTCATCACAACACTGAGAAAAAAACACCGAACTCCTCCCCTTGAAACACGCCTTTGACTATCATGCCCTGAGAAATTCGCAACTAATAGAAAAGCGCATCCAGGCCTTGGTCATATGCATATTTGTGCGAGAAACGACGAACTAGTACATTGTCGTTACGAAGGTTCTCATATCCACAAATTTGTTGCAGTGACACGAGAAAGCACGTGACACATATGTGAAACTTAAAATTTCTTACGTGGCACATGCAGCTAAAGCTAATTTATATCTTCAAAGTAGCTCCATCAAGGGGCCAATAAAGATTCTATACAGTCAGTTTACTGACATCAGGTCAAGTGATAAAAACAGTTTCGTTCATGTGCGTTCAAACATGAACGATAACTATAGCGTACATTTATGTTAGAACACCTAATAATTTATTCTCCATGAATCAAGCAGTTACGTACTGCTGAAACATGTCGCACAAGCAATTCGTGATACAACGCAACACTTTTAATTTTGAGTATTATTGTATTATTTTTGTGACTTACCTTCAGTATGACAGTAGCCGGTGGTTTATAACCAATCCGTAAATCCAAAGAAAAGTAATCCCACATCAAGGTGTCGTGTCCATCTCTCCAGTATAGAAGAAAGGAAGTTATGAGAGCACACCACTCGGAAGACGAAGCGTGCATCTCTCCGTTGGGAATATAACGGCGCTAGGCCTAACCGTCAGTCCGCGTAACAGTCACTCCACAGAAACATACTTGCATTCAATCGGGCCCATAAGTTGTACATGCAGTGAAGTACAGCTTCTTCACAGATGCGTCCACAGTCTTAATAATCACGACACAAGCACAAAATAACACGAAACAGGACATGACTGACGCGCGCGACCGCACATGCTAAATCGACGAGCTTAACTTACATTGCAGAAGCCCAAGCAATTGCGCGGATGGATACAAGATCAACGCTAAAGAACTCGGGAGCAATCAAGCTGGACGGTTATCGCTGCCAGTAAATTACATAAAGTTTTGGAAGCCCTCATGATTGCTGACACCACCACACGCCTTTATAATTTCGCGCGTTATTTTCTTTATCGCGATGAGAGATGGCGTGCGCAGGCTCGAGTTCAAATTTCAATTCACGGTGGTCCATGCATGTCCGTGCATGCATTCACCAAATGACGCGTGATCTGCTGCTTGGCAAAAAAACGGCTTTCAAAATCCGCCTTGTAGCGATATTTCAAGTTCCAGTTACATTCTTACTGAAGTCGACTTCTTATATCCGTATTGCAGACGGCTGAGAAGATATATTCGTAAGCAACACAAATTATAAAGAAGACGACGCTTGTAAGCGTCTTTAAAAGTCCGTCTTTTAGCAGGGTTTGTTGTGATGATTATATCCGTCCTGAAGTTGACTTCTTTAATCCGGCGTGTAGACGGTTTAGACGATATATCCCTTAATAAGACGGATTATATATCTTTTGTGCTAGCTGGGTTATATGCGTATATCGGCCTGGTAGTACTGTAGTCAAGCAGGCAGTACTGTATATACATGATTTTGTGTAAGTTTAACTGATCACTAGTGGCAGTAGGCCATTTCCGTATTGAGAAGATCGCTCAACTACGTAGAAATAAAAAAGATTCGCTAAAGTTCCGTGCGTCTCAAGCAGTGGTACTGCACTTCCCTGAATTTAGCCTTGAACGGTCAAGGTATGTTGTGAAGGCGACAGAGATGTCCTTTGACAAGGCATGTACAGTGCAATGTACTCCGAATCCTAACCACAAATGCTGTCACATTTTCGTGGGTGGGTCTGTTTTCACTTCGCCGTTTGCACTGCTAAATGCAGCCACACCTCTCGGTACTTAAATTTTGAGCTTCAACAAGTGCTCAACTTCAAAAATTCTTCTCGGATAAAGCGTCTTAAGATTAAAGGGGCCCTGCAACACTTTTTGAGCATGCTCAGAAAACGCTGCCGATCGGTAGTCCAGGCTCTCGAGAACACGCGAGCCAAATGTTATAGCGCAGCACGCGGCGTGGAATTCACAATAAATTCTCAAAGTCAGCCAGAAATTGCTTTCTTTTCTCTCGACAAATGACGTTGCGTACCCAAAAATCACTCGTCACCGACGAGAGATTTTTTTGTATCAGCCATTGGCTGATTTGAGCATGGCGCGCTCGGTAGTTACAGAGGCCGCCGCGGGAGGCCGCGACTTGTCCACGCGTGCGCGCGCGATCGCAATGAAAATTGGCGTAGTCGAACAAAAAAAAAGAAAGAGAAAAAGCGCTCAAGATCACGAGGCGCGCGTGACGTATTTTCTTTCCCCGTGCCATCCCTCCCTGCTTAGCTTCCAGCGCTTTCGACGGGACGAGAGAAGAGAGAATGCAATTGCAGCGTGCGAGAAATCTTTGTAACTGCACTCGTACTGGACGGATTCCAAAAATTTTTGCGGCAATGAATTCGTGAGGCAATAAGCTCCTTTAGTGAATCCATCCCATGGCTACTTGGAAAAGCGTTGCAGGGCCCCTTTAAGAGGCGGGGGGTGGTCGCACGCAGTATTTAACGATGAACTATGGTTCTATGGTTACCGCTGGCATCTCTCACAGTAGTTCCTTTAATGCTCGGCCGCCTCGGCCCTTGAACCTGGCGTTTATAGTCATAAAAGCGTTCAGCACTTGGTTAAAGTAAGTAACAGTCAGATTGAAAGGCTCGCAGAGGCTCCTTTGAGAAGGGCCGCCAAATAAAGAAATTCCTTTAACTCACATAGGCATTAAAAGGGCCAGTTTTGACCAGTGTTGTATGCGTTACCGAAAAAAGTAACTAAGTACGTTACTAGTTACTCTGACAAAAAAAGGAACGCGTTACCGCCCTACGTTACCTTTAAAAAAGGTAACGCGTTACCGTTACCGTTACCGAAAAAAAGTAACGGACGTTACCTCTGCCGTTACTCCGCAATGATAAGTTTTAATCAATGTGTTTTTGCTGCAGTAACCGACAATAAAATTTTTTTCGATCTCAAATTCATGTTTTACGTAAAACGTCTAACCCAAATAAGGATTATACCCAAAATGATCAATTAACGAGAATTATTTGTACAAATTTTAATCTACCGGACCTTAGCAATGTTATAGTAGCTTAAAGATGCCTATAGAGTTACATGTGATCGATTATGACTCTAGGAAAGAAGTGTAAATGTAAGGGCTAGTTTTCTTTGTTCTCATTATCGTTCTCATTATCATTAGCTTCTGAGACTCTGTGGCACATAGTGAGGCCACTGTTCTCAATGTGACATTATACACAATGTTAGATTTAATCATCCACGCTATCCGCAAAGAAAGCATCACTGAATTCGCAAGAAATTTACGATAATCTGCCTTTTCTGGATCCGAACTGCACCTTGAGTGGAGATCGTCGAAATCGAAAGTGGTGGTCCTTGGCCTTCGAAATAGCCCGCTGCGCGCCAGTAGGCAATCACGGAGGCCTGCATTGGCGCCTTTTCTTTTCTTTTTTTTTTTTTGGGGGGGGGGGGGGGGGGGGTTACATTTGCACGTTTGTGACACCAGATGTCCCTTGGTCCGCACCTGTCGCCGCGTTATGGCCACCACAGATCATGCGCATGCGCAGACTACTACGCGGGAAAGGCCCATTCTGACGGCGTGCTTGTACAAGCAAAATAGATGCGCAAATATTGTTGTAGCAATGAAATGCTTTAACGGCCTAGTCAGGGAAAAAATATCTGTGCATAAACATTTTTTGTTCACTTTAACCTTTACAAGTACCGCAGAAATTTGCTAGCGTTTATGTCAGGGTGTTCAAGATCAGCCTCGCTCGCTCAGGAGCTCAATAACCAAGCAACTTAGCTGCCGTTGCAGAGAGAAGGAAGCTAAATTTGTTTTCAAAACAAAGTTGATAAGTCTGATCTACTTCGTAGTAACTATTATGCAGCAACTATCACAAAATGTCGTATATTTATGCATTTTTCAAAAGTACTTTCCTTCGCTCTACAAATTTCAGACATGTGACCTTACTCTTTGTTGCGCATGCATTTCATACACGAAATGTCTTTGTTATGGTAATATTTTTGTGTTACATCGTCATGAACTTCCTAGAACGACGGGCAATGAAATTGGTCCCTCCTTGCCGAATATGTTCGATATTTCTTGCCTCCTGAAAAAGAAAACTAAGTTCCTTTTTAGGCTACTGGGTGGTATGTGCCTAAAATATAAGCTACTCAGTCAAATCTAAATTATCCATTTTCGGATCCGTGTCGATCTCTCATGGAATCACCCGTTTGCGATTACCACGCTTCGGAGACTAACTGCGCTTATGTCTGCCGTGTAGTTGGTAAACTGTGGTTAGCCGTAGTGTTCGTGTGACAGCGGTATTAATCGGCTTTAGTTGAAAGAGAGGGGCGCCAATCAAGACAGCGAGTAATGTTTTTTTTTTTTTGCGCTGCAAGAAAAATTCGAAGTTTCGCGTCCCACTTTCATTCTTTTTAAGGCTTTTCTTCCTGCCGTGGGGTCACGCCTTTTCTCCATAATGAGCGAAATTCCGCTGAGGCAGACCCTCGATCGGCAGCACACCTGTAGACCGGTTGAAGTTAGCGGCTGTCTCCTGGATGAGCCAGGATTCCACAAAAAGCCACTTATGGCCTCTAAGTCGAGGACGCGGGACTTGTCAAATTGTATGCGGTGGTCATTCACTACGCTGTGCTCAGCGAGTGTGCTCCTTTTTTCACTGGAACTTGCGGACGTCTTTTTTATGTTGCCGCAGTCTCTCGGGGAAGTTATTTGCTTCCCCCACGAACGAAGCATCACAATGAACACGTGGTATGCAGTAAACCGGCCCATATGCTTTCCATTCGGGAAGCCTGTCTTTTGGGCACCGAAAGGGCAGGTGCCAGCAATCCACGTGCTACAATCCACTTCCACGAAAAGCATGGCCGTACAGCTTTTCATCGCGGATTTCTTCAAGCTTTGTGTGGCGATGGCCCAACCCTCCCCTCAGGGAGTTAGCGTGTCCTCAGAAATTTCTACCCGCGATTTCCACAAACAAAACCGATTCCGCCAGCGCTCTCTTTATCCATGCCTGGCAGGCCGACAGCAGTCCGACGCTGCGGCAAAAGAATTCGCCGGGGCGAGCTCTGGGAATATGGCACCTACAAGATGAAAAAAGTAACGAGTAACGTAACGCCTCACGTTACCGAAAAATAGTAACGTAAGTACGTTACCCATTACAGTTCCGAAATTGTAACGAGTACGTTACTAAATTACCGAAAAAAGTAACGCGTTACCGGTAACGGCGTTACTTGTAACGCGTTACCGACAACACTGGTTTTGACAAACATATCCACAGGTATTTCAGAAGCACCCATTAGTAAACTACGTAGTTCCTGCACTCATTAGGTACAAAATATTTCTCTTTTCGTTCAATCCAAGTTCACGTGTACACGCGGTGTTCCATTTTAATATTGCAATACCTACACGTCGTGGTGTCATCGTAACAGAGGGACATAGCAAAGTGCTTCGTAACGCAATGCCAAAATCTTAATGTAGCTAAAATTAATTTAACTATAAAAAGTACCGATAGTTGGCAACACTAGTGCACAGCCTTGTCGCCTGCACCTGTTAGCTGCCTGCATTACGAGGGCGGAGGCAGTGCCTGGCGTTTTTAGAGAGAATGTTTGCCTCTCCACCTGCCATTCCTGCCACTTTTTCTCAACCCTGTGTAAACAGCTGGTCCACTGACTGGCTAACTAACATCCGTGTCATTTCATCTCCTTCTCGTTATTAGGTGCAAGATTGTGATGGGAGAGGTGTGAACAGAGAAATGTTGTAAATGTTGTAGGCATGTGTTCAGCTTGACACGTACCCGCTGTGACGCAGTGGCACATCTTTTATAGTGAAACGGTTAGAAATAATGCAGTGCACGGTGTCTGTGGCAGCCACAGTAGTAAATATCGAGTGCCAAAGATGTCTAACAAGCCCTGTAGACTAAGTTGTATTTATTTATTTATTGAAAATACCTCAAGGACCCTGTACACAGGGTTTTACATGAGGGGTGGGAGATACAAACAAGTCAGTTAGTGTTTACAAAGTATGACTCAACGGAGTTCTTGAAATGAGCATGGTTGACGTGAAGGACGATGTCTGCGGGAAGATTGTTCCAGTCGATGGCAGTCTTGACAAAAAATGACTGTAGATGCGTGGCGGTGCGGGCATGGGGAGGGTATACGGCTTTATCATGGCTGATGCGTTGAGAGATGCGATGAGCTGGATGGATGGGAGAACAGTTACGCAAAACATGAAAAAACTTATGATAGAGTGAAAGCCTTGCAATTTTTCGGCGCATCTGAAGACTAGGCAGACCTGCTTTCTTCTTAAGGTTAGTTACGCTAGTAGTGTACGAATAGTCAGAATAAATAAATCTAATGGCGCGGTTTTGTACTGATTCTATTAGATCGGTTAGAACGCGTTCATGGGGGTCCCAGACAGAACAAGCATACTCTAATTTTGGTCGGATTAGTGTTTTGTAAGCTAGTAATTTCACCGAAGGAGACGCATGTGTTAGATTACGCTTAAGATAGCCTAAAGTACGGTTAGCGGAATTAGTAATATTGGTTATGTGAGTTGCCCAGGTCAGGTCATTACAGAGAGTAATACCTAAGTACTTAGCATTAGGTTCTGAGGAGATGATGCGGCCGTTAAGGGAATATTTGAATGCTGGGTAGTCGTGCCGTCTATTAAATGAAAGCAAGGATGTTTTGTTAGTATTCACCAGCATTAACCAGTCACTGCACCATTTATCTAATTTTAGTAAGTCGTTCTGGAGCGCTAGGTTATCGGTGACGTTGACGATCGGGCGATAAATGACGCAGTCGTCGGCGAAGAGGCGTATTTTTGAAGAAATATTACTGGGCAGGTCGTTTATGTAAATGAGGAAAAGGAGTGGACCCAATACGGTGCCTTGTGGCACTCCGGATAAGACAGAGGATGAAGTTGATGATGAATTATTTGCGTGCACGAATTGCTGTCGGTTAGTGAGGAAGTCCTTAATCCAATCGAAAACAAGGGGATGTAGGTTAAGTCGCGAAAGTTTTAATAGCAAGCGTTTATGTGACACTTTGTCGAAAGCTTTTTCGAAATCGATGAAAAGGGCGTCTACGGGTATATTTTGATCAAGGCTAACATGAATATCGTGGAGAAATAGCGCAAGTTGGGTTTCGCAGGAAAAAACTTTTTGAAACCCATGTTGACTGGGATTAAAAAAAGTTAACAGAATTGAGAAAGTTGACGGTATGAGTATAGATGACATGTTCCATGATTTTCGAGCAGACACTGGTTAGAGAGATCGGGCGGTAGCTCGAGGGGCCTTTCTTAGGGACTGGAACAATCTTGCCCAACTTCCACTCATGAGGCAGGGTGCTGCATGATAATGACTGTTGAAAAATATGAGACAGAATAACACTGGTTATGCACTTGGTATTTTTTAACACTTTGGAGTTAATACCGTCGGGTCCAGCAGATGAAGTTGTCTTTAATGAGTCAATTATTTTGACAATACCTTCGGCTGAAAATGTGATCTCGGGCATAATGGGGTGATTCAAGAGTGGAAAGTGAGGAAGGTGATTATTAACTTCTTTGGTAAAGACAGAGCAAAACATAGAGTTGAGAGTGTCCGCGACTGCGGTATTGGGAACGGCATTACCAGTGTCGTCTTAGAGATACACAGATGATTTACGCTGTTTCGGATTGATAATTTTCCAAAATTGTTTTGGGTTAGTAAGCAAAAATTGAGGCAGTGTGAAATTGAAAAAGGTGCGTTTGGTCAGGGCTAGGGTAGCGTCGTATTCCTTTGCTGTAGTGCGATATTTTGCCCATACGCGCGAGTCATCAGAAGTTTTTGCTTGCTTGAAATGCCTATTTTTTTTATTCTTTAGCCTCTTTAGCTTACTACGGTTAAACCAGGGTGACGTTGCACGCTCTTTAACGGAAACTGTGGGGATGTACTTTTTGATAAGCCTGTTCATGTCTGTTTTAAAAAGGGACCAATTTGTTTCAACAGAACGTGACGAGAAGGCAACTGATAAAGAATGCCAGAACTGATTAAGTTCCCTGCTCATACTTTGATAATCTCCTTTTTCGTAAAGAGTTAGCATTTTTTTAGCTTTTGGGGGACGTTTAAGTTTGCACTGGAGCGATCCGTGAATGACTACATGGTCACTTATACCGTCAAGGTAGGTGAGAGGAGGTATGTTCTCAGGATGTGACGTAAGTATTAGATCAAGAATATTCGAAGAATGAGTGCTCTGTCGAGTGATGGAAGTAACAACTTGAGATAAGCTAAATGTTAGGCACGTGTTTACAAAATCACTCTCATTGTTGTGTTTTATTGTCGTCAACGATAGATTGGACCAAGTAATTGCAGGGAAGTTGAAATCGCCAAAGAGCAAAATGCTAGCGTGACTGTAGACGGACGTTACGTGATGAAGGGCATCATGGAAATGTTTGACGAACGACACATCCGAGTCGGGCGGCCGATAGCAGGCACCTATTACTATAGGCGGATAGACGGCCTTGCAGATGACAAAGGTTATTTCAAGGGTTGAGGAAACTGAAATAGGAGTGCAATTTAGGTCGCGGTGAGCGGCGATGAGAACCCCTCCCCCTCGCTTATTTTCACGATCTCGCCTAAATATGTCGAAGTGAGGGAGAGAAGGCAAAACTTCAGAATCGTCGATGAATGGGTGAAGCCATGTTTCAGTTAGTACCAGAGATGGGAATTTGATGATTCTAGCACGCTGCACAATTTTTCACGCTTAGGTAAAGGTCACAAGCAACCAGAAAGTATGAAAGGTCACAAGCAGCCAGAAAGTACGCAGCTGCCCAAGTATTCTATATAGGGCATTTTTTTAAAAGTGAACATCACTTTTAAGCGATAGTCTGTGGCTTCAGCACGAACCTAGCCTTTGAGCTGGGGAAGAAAAGTGACGCACATATCGACTGTCAAAATGACCGTGTATGTGTGAATAGATACCAAAATTTTATAACGACAATCAGCTTTCGCTCAGATTGTGCACCATATAAGCTGAAGCTTTCGATTTCACAACACACATCTCATGAATGAATGAATGAATAAACTTTATTGGCTCCTTCGGGCGAGGCGGGGGATTGGAACAAATTTTCACGCCGGTACCAGTGCTGCGGTAAAAATTGGTGCCAGACGTGCGGTGAAATTGTGTTATTTCACTTCTCCTTGGAACAAAATCCCTTTTGGTACAATGAAGCTAGAAAGGGCTAGAACATTAGTGCGTATCGTCATTGACTTTTGGAGCGAATATCCGAAAATGGATCTAGTTTTCAGAATTTAATCCAAGCAGGTATGACTCCCCGTGAACACAGCATGAATTCGTAAGTTGCAGTATTTGCGTATGTTGCGGACACATTAATCGTTTCTTTATACTAGCTTTTCTCATTAATTCAAGATATGTCTTGATTTGTTTGCAAACCTTAAATCAGCTTAGTTTGACACCACTCAGACAATATAATTGTGTTCCGTTCCACGGGTCAACATTTTTGATACTGCGTGCACAACAACGGGGCACCACGTATGCAAAAATATCTGATGTGAGAAAACGATTAACTCCATGCTATCGAAGAAGTAAAAACGAAAAACAGACAGAAAATAAGCGCGTGTTCAAGAGCTTGTGTTAAAAAATAAATAACTTTGGGACATTCCAGTACCGCGATGAACAATCAGACCACTTCTGGACGTGTCATAGATTTGGTGGCTATCGGTATTTTGATTCGCAGGACACCCAATATGCAAGACGATGAGACACGTGGTGGCTAGTTTGTGCGATGCCCAAGCCGTCCGGGAAGCCGTGAGGGGTGCCGATGCGGTGATTCACTGCGCGTCAATGATTCCTGTAACGGTGGTAGAGAATGCAGAGGCATTTGAACAGGTCAACGTCCAAGGTAAGTGCAGCAGGAGTCACACGGACGCACAACCGTTTCTCTTTCGATATCTTCCTCTCACAGGAAAACACACTAGGGCAAATCAGCGCGGTTTCATCTAGACTCTAAGGACAGTTTTGGGGTATGTTTTTATCTCACAGCATTAACGCAAGCTATTTTGCACGTGTTTCAGTGCTTTAACGCTGCGCTTTTCGTCATTCCAGGTCATTAAGTGCACAAGCGCAATCAGCATTACATAGCATACTAATAGGCAAGTAGCGATCGCCACCTTCTTAAGAAGGAATGCAAGCGAAACAGATGGCGACTGTTGTTATTTGACAAAAAAGACTTCCCAAAGGGTGCAAAATGCGCTGATCGTCCACAAAAGAAAAGTAATTTATCGGCTCTATGCTTCTATAAAGGGTGTTTGTCTGGTGGCTAACACGCTATGATGGAATTCCAGAAGGAAAATTTTCAAAATATCTTGTTTGCATGCGACTATTGCAAGTAAAAATTCCAGTAGCTGCAAGGCACGACGCAAGTAGTACAATGAATGCTACCACTGCGAAATTCAA
Organism: Rhipicephalus appendiculatus; assembly: GCA_030522465.1. NCBI lineage: Eukaryota > Metazoa > Arthropoda > Arachnida > Ixodida > Ixodidae > Rhipicephalus > Rhipicephalus appendiculatus. The sequence goes on along the minus strand of JALIZH010017405.1, from coordinate 10,710 downwards.
GTGTCCAGTATTTCTCTGCGTACTAAGAGACCACAAGTCTTACAAAAGTTATACTGACACCTTATCCTCCTCGCAGACATCGCAAAGGGTACATCAGACTCTGGGACAAGTCTGTCTGAACCTAATTCTAGGCTTCGTATTCGAGCTCAGCCTTTCTACGGATATTACTCTGGTATTTTATTTCCATGAAGTGCCCATCAATATCGTGTTTTCTCGTCCCTTACATTCACCCCCTCCCTCTCTCCCGTAGTCTGAAGAAGCAGTTCTGTGCATATGTCCCGAGTTTCTTCGGGCTCGAATGGGCGGGAAACACGCGATTTCTACATTTGTCGGCAAGTTGGTGTGTAGTTTAATACACACGAACTTGCTGATAAAGCGCAAATAAGAGCTACTGCTGTCCAGTTCAGTTCAGTTCACTTTTATTTCCTTAAATTCAGGGAGTGTTACATAAGGGGTGGGATTACAAGTAAAAGTTAAAGAGGGATGGTTCAATTAACATTGCAGATGATCAGTGATGCGTTTTTGAAAAGTAGATGATGAGGCAATGTTGACGATGTCGCAGGGCAGGCCGTTCCAGTCTGAAGCTGCTCTGAGGAATAATGAAGCAGAATACGTAGTGGTATGCGATGGCGGGCGGGCAACTTGAAGTGGATGACTGGTGCGGTGGGAAATGCGTGATGCGGCTGTGATATAAGGCGATTGATTGATAGAAGAATAAAAGAACTTATGATAAAGGTTAAAGCTAGCAATGTGACGACGATAAGAAAGAAGTGATAGACCGGACTCAGCTTTCAAGGGTGAAATGCTGATGTCATATGAATATGAAGAATGAATGAATCAGGGTGGCCCGGTTTTGAACGGCTTCCAATGCGGTGATTAGATATGATTGATGCGGGCTCCAGATGACAGATGCATATTCTAGTTTTGGCCTTATAAGTGATTTATATGCGAGTAATTTAACATGAGGTGGGGCGAGTCGGAGGTGGCGTTTAAGAAAACCGAGTGTTTTGTTCGATGCTGAAATTATGTTAGTAATATAGGTGCGCCATGATAAATTCCGCACTGCGCCGCGGGTGCGGACACTGAACACTCCTCCCCCTGGCCGCCGACAGGTGCACTGCCATCTCAGTCCATCTCATTGAACACTGCATCCTGAATTCCATTGCTTTGCACGCTACAACGTCACTACGAACATCCAAGTCATCACTTTTCCAAAAAAGTCACAGTTTCACCGCAAGGGTGAAGCAATGAATGCGATAGCAAAAAATTGTAATGTTATACGAAGTGAGGCTGGCAGCTAACTCTTTTGGATCCGATCTCACGCAACTCTAGAAAACGCTTGTTTAAGAGAATTCTCTTCGCGTTGAGAGCGCAGCACGTAGAAGGGTACACCGGCCCCCCCGCCGTCGGCCGCCGAGAAGGGGAGATAACGCGCGCGCCCGCGCCCGCGCTCGTAAAATCGAACGTCGCCCCCCCCCCCCTCCCCCCCATCCGTTGTCGGCCGCCGAGAAGGGGAGATAACGCGCGCGCCCCCGCTCGTAAAATCGAAGGTCGCTCGAGGGACCCCCCCCCCCCTCGCATCTTTTCACGCTCACGAACGACGGGCGGGACCGGTTATATATATACATATACATATACGGCAAATGACGCCGACGCGGACGCCGACGCCGACGGCGAAAACCAGCCGCGAGTGTCCATATAATTGCTATCGCAATAAAACTTAGACGCGGAGCACCGCACGGAGCGCTCCTACGGAGTGCCTGCCGAGCTGCCCTCTATCCATAGTTCCGTGGTGTAAGGAAAGGGCTGCTCTGGACTGCCACATACGTGGCGCACGTAGCGCAAGCGCGAATATTTACTTCTCGTCCGCAAGCCGCATGGTCTGACTCTGCGTGCGGCGCATTCGTGCTTTAGTCACGCAGGTGTTCCACGTACGCGAACTGTTTTACGTACGGGCAACTAAAGCTGTCTATTGTGCAGGTACACGGAATGTGGTGGATGCATGCGTTGAAGAGAGCGTCCCGTACCTCGTCTACACCGGGAGTGTCGGAGTGATTCAGGATAGAAAGAGACAAGCTTACCCCGGTTCGTATGCGAAGACGAAAGCGCAAGCAGAAAAGATAGTGCTTGATGCCAGCGGGTGCTTCTTGAAGGACGGTAAGCTTGCTTGCCCGAAGACTACCAACGCAGTAATCTTTACAGACACCACGACACTGTTGAAGCAGCGCAGAAAGCACACATTCACGCTCACATAACGAAGGTGCAAACACAAGCCCCTGTGTTTTCGTCTGCTTTATGTGTGCATAAATGTGTCTTTTGTTTGCTGTTTCTCGAATGTCCTGTCTCACCAACTTGTCCATCAGTATATATTATAGCTGCCGTTCGTGCACTTGATTTGGATTGTTTCAAAGTAGGACCCCGTCCGATAAGACTTAGAGCAACTGCGCGGCATCGAAATTCAAAACTACATCAAGGAAAAAAAAACGCAGCGAGCATCGAGAAAAACATCAGCCATTATGATGAAGCAGATTTGCTCGAAGTTTTAGCGTCATGCAATGCGATATCGCAAAGGATCGCGCATCTGGTAAGTGCCCACAACTAACCAGTTACGCGAAAGCGATAAAATTTATAGTGGACACTTCTGTAACTTTTTATAGTGAAGAGCTAAAACAGGTATGATTATAATAAAACTAATAATAGTTATTATTATTATTATTATTATTATTATTATTATTATTATTATTATTATTATTATTATTATTATTATTGTTGTTGTTGTTGTTGTTGATGTTGCTGGCGTGGCGTTTTACGTTCCAAAGCCACGATATGATTATGAGGCACGCCGTAGTGAAGGGCTCCAGAATTTTCGAACAAATGGGGTTCTTTTACGTGCACCTAAACCAAAGCACACGGGCCTCAAGCATTTTCGCCTCCATCGAAAATGCTTGAGCCAGGATGGGATCCTGCGGCCTTCAGGTCAGCAGTCGATAAAACACCAATGCCAAGTGATCACAGAACCTTCGGTGTGTCAGCTATTTTTTTTCCAGTCCGTGTTCATGCTCTTAGTCAGCGGGTAATAAGGAATATTTACTGCGGTCCAATAATCAGCAGGAGCTATGTGTCGCGAGGAGCAAATTCGCATAGGTGCTAGAAGCCCCATCGCCAAGCCTTCTTAAATCATGAGAGGTAGTTTCTAGGCGCGGAATTGAAAAGAGTTCCTATATGGTCTTTACCAATAGTTGTTTACCTTAGTGATGCATGTCGAGCATTATGATCGCTGAGCAACTTATGCTATAAGAAGTCCGGAAGGGTCACGGACAACCTCCCAGTCTTGACGAAAAAACACGTCTTACGGAATGCAGACGCTTCTATGAAAGGCCAAGCCAAATCTTGCAGTCGGCGCTGAAAGCAGGGCTTTACATGCGGAGCATGATGTTGATCTTCTTAGGCGTCCTATTTTTAGACAAAGGATTGTCCTGACTCTCTTCGGAGATTTTTTTTTATTGCGACATAGAATTGCCCTTAAGGCGTAATATTTTGTGTGTATATGCGTATTAAATGTATTAAATGTGCGCCGTTTGGCCGGTGTTCTGTAGAAAGCGAAGTAGTGTCTTGTGCAATGTGTTGTCTTGTATCCAGAGGTCCTAACTGGTCGTGTCACAATAGAGAAGGCTGGCTGGCGCGATGTGACGGGAGCGTTCCGACTGCGACCCTTGGCATGTCTTCGGAGATTCCGGCAGGCGCTGTTCTGGCGTCAAACGACAGATAGCATGCTATTGGCCAAGAGCCGATATAAATCAATTGCGGCGTTTAGATCAGATGTGCTTTTTTTGCCACGGGTAGCCCGCCAGCGCCGCGTTCCGTAGTCTGCAAACACACACACACACACGCAGGAGTCACAATGGTAAAGAGCGAACGCGTTTCATCAAGCATGCTCAACGTCATGATGCGTACTGACGTAATTTCTGTCCTCTTTGTCATCCCTCCCTGCTTAGCTTCCACCACACTCGTCAGGACAAGAGAAGAGAAAAGAGCGCTTAACAGATGCGACAAGTTGCTGTAACTCCGCTCGTTCCCGACGGATTCGAGACGTTTTTGCGAGAATTGATTCCTGTGGCAATGAATTCCGACACTGAGGTCATCAGATGTCTACTTGGCAATGTAGTTCAGGACCTTTTTAACGTAATCATTTTTTGTTAACACTTGCAAGGATTTTCTTAGAAGCTTCAACTTATACTTTTTGCTATTTTGCCATACTGGACTATACGTCTAGAAAATGGATCAAAACAGCAGCTTTTTTAAGGGGAATGGAAAGTCCGCGCAAGGTGGTGACTAAGCGAATGAAAGCTATGTATAAAATTGCCGTAGTGGCACAGATGACGAGGCGTGGGGCTGTTAAGAACAGCAGTGGAAGTTCAATTCCAGGATATGGCTGTGGAACTTCCATGAAGAGTGAATGCTCATGCACGCTGTCTAGTACTCGGTGATTTACATATTTACATAAGGATTCGCCCACTATACGTACCATGCGTCGTGGGTCATGTTTATATTTTGGTTCTGGCAAGTGAAACCTTTAATTTTTCAAGTTTGCAGATACAATGGAATCGCTCAAAAGACTCCATAGTGATGAGAGCGCCAACGGATGCCTGTAACGTGCTAGTTCAGATCGAGATGAAGTCAGGCTGCACAACTCGCGTGAAGATTCTACAGGCAAACAACTAGTTCATAAAATCGAATTGACCCGAACAATAAGTTCACTTGCCACGGCCAACGTGTTTTCTTTCAGGATATGCCATAGGGGCCTCACGTCAATGCGCAAGCAGGCATGAAAGCAGTCTAGCCACTTGCTTCCAGCCGTGTATGCGGGACGTGCACCGAAGGTTTTCATAAGTAAACAGACAACAAAATGGAGAGGTTTGCGGGAACCATTGGCGACTATTTTCCATGCCAGCGAATGGACAGGCGTTTCTGGAGAGCTCTTCAGTTTGCTATTCATAGATATATCATTCCAAAGACATTTTTCTCATTTTGTAATTCCATAATGCTCCGCGTCTTCTTTTGATATTTTTTTGTGTAACTGGTCCGCGACGCGTACAAGCACTGCGTTGCGCAAACCGCGCCCGAATGTCTGGAAACCAACATTATTTTGTAATCTCCTGATATGTGCGAGCACGCAAGCGCGAACAGTGCGGTTAATTCTGAAGCTTACGCGGCCACCAACGATAAGGCTCAAATGTATGCTTGCTGACACATGTATAAGTGCCGCCGCACTTTACCGAGGGGTGACGCTGTGATCGCGGTTATCAGTGTACAGCGTATACTGCTTGTACTTTGACTTTCGTCTTCTAGGCACGAGCTCGCCCAAATAGGGATTTTCGTCTTTAATAGGCTGAGTGCCGCCTTCTTCACCGTCACGAGCACCTGACAATATGAAACAGAATTGTATGCGATCTCTACTGAGCTGGCTGTTGGAAAACAAGCCACCACTGGCGTAATAGAGTGGACGCTGAGGAACTGGAAAGATAGTCGAGTACAATGACAAATGCATTGGTCCTGAGAACGAGCCGAAATAAACAAACTAATACCGTCAGGAGTAGGCTGCCTGTGAAACTATAATTCACCATATGGGCGCTGCTGGAAACCCGTTATAAGGACTCAATCTGTAAGGACTAAGCAACAGTAAGCAAGATAATTGCTAAACTTTGCTTGATAAAGTAATAGTCACCCTGACAAATCGCTCACACCAATATCACTTTGCGTGATAACAATTATACCATTATTCCTGATCATTCCAATTTTTGAAAATGTGTCATAACCCTGCCTGATTTTTTTTATGCAGCACTGAATTTTACGAGTCATATTCCAGTATACCTAGGCTGTCGATATGTTGCTAGAAGAATTAAGAATTTTTCGTGCACGTAACACGTTCATTTTCCCATACAGTCACCACAACAATTTCCGGCGTATCTAATTAGAATTACTATTCATTAGTAAAATAGAGTATGGTTCGGTGACCTGTGCGAAACTTCGGTGCCTCCGTTTTGGGACGTTGCCACAGGAACATATTCGATTGGGTTTGCATTTGCATCCTAGCCACTAAACATACCCCACTTTAACCGCATACACATACTCGTCAAGCAATTTTAAAAATGTGTTAAAATGTAGCCCATATATTCCATATTGTTCGGGTCACACGAGCACAGCTGTCTGGTCTGCTCAAAATTGCAAAATTTGATCATTCAATCGCTGTTCTTTCATTTTCTTTTTCTCTCTGTCGCTTTGTAATTTTGTTTTACATTTTTCTGTTCTTTATTAATTCAGTGAAACCTCGGCGATATGAATCTCCGGGGACCACCAAAAATATTCGCATCATCCAAAATTCGTTTCACCATTAAGCATAGAAAATTAGCTTGCGACAAAAGACAGCTGGCGTACATTTTCATTTATTGTATTTCAGGGCCGCAGCAGGGTCAGGAAGAACTCTGAATGATTCTCAGTTAAGTTTTTAGATATCGGCCGTAACACCAGTAGTCGTAAATATACGGTCCGTGCGCGAGTGTTTAATTAATGAACCAGGTGCGTTGTGACCCGCGACAGCAGTAGCCCCTTCCAGATTTTAATATGCTTTCTCGCGTGACAATGTTTGTTATATGTTTGTGGAGGTGTTGGGGATGTTTTTTGGGGAGATTTACGGCCGTGCCCGCACAGGTGCGACCTCAACAGTCGCGCATATGTTGACGTTGTGAGGCCTGACTCCTTCGCCAAGACCGTCCTCGCCTTTTTTTCGGTCTTCGTCCACCTTTCATAGGACGTCTGATGCACGAGGCAGGCACGTGTAAACACAGTACAACGACAGCAGCCCGCATCGACGCGTTAGAAAAAAAAAAAAAAGCATGGCGCCAATGCCCTCTGTAATCTAAACGCGAAAGCACACTGCGGCACATTAGAGCCTCAAAGATTCGTGCACACAATCTCGGAGGCCGTGACGCGTCTCTGAAGGTTTATTATGACTGTGAGAAAACTGTTTTCTTACACCGTAATTCTGACGATTTGGCGTAGCGGCGCGTATGCCCGCACTTGCGTTTCCGCGCTCGCACGTGCTTGGCGCGTCTTCCGCGACAGCGCGGACAGCACCTGGACGGCAGCGTACATTCGTATCAAACGTCGCCGGTTGAAAATCGGTTGGCACCAACCGTACTCCATTACACTGCAGGCCAATGGGCCTTGGCCGGGACCAAACAAAAATTCGTATCACCCCGAAATTCGTATGAGCAGTGATCGTATCACCGAAGTTTCAGTGTATATTAATAAGCACTATTGTAGTTCTCGTCGAAAGGTTACCATACGCTTTCCTGGCCAATACCCCGAAGTGGGTGCGTGCCACAGTGTTGAGGCTACAAATGAACTAAAGTTGCATGTTGTGCTGGTTCTGCTTCTACCTTCTTTTTTTTTTTTTTTTTTGTGGTAGAAATTAGTCAGGCCGGCGTCATTTTCTGCCGCGACTTCCTCTCTATTAAGTCCTCCTGTTTGTCATATATATACAGGGTGTTTTTTTAAAAGCACTACAGATTTTCCTTAAAAAACTATAATAGTTAGGCACTTGTCGTCTTCGCAGCTCATTTCTAGACCGAGGCGGAAAGATTTTACCACTAATTAGATCACCCAGAAATTGCTAATTAACAAAAATAATTGAATTAACTTTTTAATTATCAATTTTAGGGCAATTGTTTATATGGCGAAGTTGTTCTACGTCACAGCTTATGGCGAGCCCAATTTTTTAAAAATCGAAAATATCGCGTGTAGTTTGAGAGATCCATCGTCGAATTCCGGCTTGACGCAGCACGTGGCGCGCCCGGTGCGTCGAAACTGACGCACCGGGCGCGTCAGTTTCGACGCACCGGCGCGTCCAGTGCGTCAGTTTCGGTGTCTACCGCACCGCGGTCTGGAAATTCGACGATGGATCTCTAAAACTACACGCGGTATTTCCCATTTTTAAAAATTGGGCTCGCCATAAACTGTGACGTAGAACAACTTCCCCATATAAGGATTGATAATTAAAAAGTTAATTAAATTATTTTTGTTAATTAGCAATTTCTGGGTGATCTAATTAGTGGTAATATCTTTCCGGCTCGGCCTAGAAATTGGCTGCGAAGGTGACAAGTGCCTAACTATTATAGTTTTTTAAGGAAAATCTGTATTACTTAAAAAAAACACCCCTGTATATATATATATATATATATATATATATATATATATATATATATATTACTAATTATTGCTAATTGTACGGAAGTTAATTCTATAGGCTGAAACAACCAGGACGTTTTAGGGGCGAAGCTCCTAACGGTGTGGGTCTGTCCCTCCTCTGTAGTTGTCGTAGTAGTAGTAGGTAGGTACATAGCCACGTATAGTGGAATGTATCCACTCCACGTGTTAAAGATGACGATGACGCAGTATAGTAGAATGTACCTACTACACGTGATAACGATGAAGTATAAGCGCGTTCCAGTATAGTGGAATGTACCCACTACACGTGATAACGATGACGATGACATCATTTCACTTCGTGGATATGGCGTGATTTTAGGGGCGAAGCTCCTTAGGGTGTGGGTCTGTCCCTCTTCTGTAGTAGTAGTAGTAGTAGTAGTAGGTAGCCACGTGTAGTGGAATGTACCCACTCCACGTGATAAAGATGACGATGACGCAGTATAGTGGAATGTACCCACTACACGTGATAACGATGAAGTATCAGGGCGTTCCAGTATTTTTTTAGGGGCGAAGCTCCTTAAGGTGTTGGTCTGTCCCTCCTCTGTAGTAGTAGTAGTAGTAGTAGTAGTAGTAGTAGTGGTAGGTAGCCACGTGTAGTGGAATGTACCCACTCCACGTGATAAAGATGACGATGACGCAGTATAGTGGAATGTACCCACTCCACGTGATAAAGATGAAGTATAAGCGCGTTCCAGTATAGCGGAATGTACCCACTACACTTGATAAAGATGACGATGACGCAGTATAGTGGAATGTACCCACTACACGTGATAACGATGAAGTATAAGCGCGTTCCAGTATAGTGGAATGTACCCACTACACGTGATATCGATGACGATGACGCTGATAACCATGAAGTATAAGCGCGTTCCAGACCACACATTCTCTTCCTGCCATGGATGAAAACGATCGAGCTTCGCCCACTCATCATCATTCACTTCGTGGATATGGCTTGTTTTTTTAAACAGCTGCTGCGTGCATGAGGCTTCATTCATGCGCCTGACATAGGATAATACTCTACGCGGACAATCCTTTCAGGGCTACATCGGCTGCATACGTTCGTCATTCGTCTGCTGCCACTTTATGGAGAGCTGGATCGGGTTTTTATACCGAGAATGATCAAGTGGTCCAGGAGAACGTGCAACATCATGCTTAGACTGGGAGAGACGTTTTCAGTAAGTCGGAGTTTTTCCTAAGCGGCGGATACGGCGAATGGACGCGATCCGTCTGTTGTTATTGGGGCATGCCTGCAAGACGCATTCAGCATGACAGGCTGAAGATCGGCTGCCGTGTAGGTCATTGTAGAAATTCACGCACTAATGCTATTTGAAATGCAACTCCGCTGTCAACAAATGCAGCAGGTCACCAACAAAAGCCCTTTACTGTTGAATTGTTTAGTAGAGCACGTTTTGTAGCCAATACGCAAGGTGCAACATAAAGCAGAACTGAACCACGGCAGCAAGAAGTAGATGGTAGCAATGGATTACAAAACATGGATGGTGTATCCATAGGCGTGCGCAGGGTTCCCCCTTCAGGGGGGGGAGGGGGTGAAGGCTCGTCGCAGCGCCCCCCTTCCCTATTCAGTCAATGTATGGGGCAGCTTTTGCGCCCCCCTTCTTAGGTGAATAGGGGGGGGGCGCCCCTTGCTACCTTACCCCCTCGTGCGCACGCCTATGGGTGTATCCCCAGCTCAAAGGCTGCAGCACAGTTACGCGCATTAAACGCACATTCAATTACTGCTAGGCTGATGTTCGTCGTTAACCCTTTGGTGTGACTAGGTGGTTACAGAACGGCCAGTTCTTGTATCTATTAGTGCGCACAAGCAGGATATCGTACTTTCAAATCAAACATGTACCTCTTGCATTTTACCTACATCGAAATACGACCACCGCAGCTGGTATTCGGTCCCACAGCCTTCGGATCAGCTGTCGAGATCCATAATCACTAGACCACCGTGACGGGTACGCCAGTGCACTCGGCGCACCTGGTAAGCCTACGATATGAGCACTACTGAATTTACACAAAGACGTCAATCCACCTCGGAATGCTTGGCTCAAGGCAACACATCCGGTATGGGCTGCTGGCTCACTGCTTCTCGTGAAACTGATTCCCACATTGCGTGGGACCTGACGGATTCCTTGTCCATTTTCTCGTTCTTTCGCTTTCGAAACCTACTAGCACTGCTGTTGTCCTTGGTTATCTGCCCATTTTTCAAGAGGCTTAGATGTCAATAAAAATATTCCCCTACACCAGACAGCCTAACGAGCGAAGAATGAGCCATTTCACAAAGGGTTGTGTTTCAACGTGTTCATTGCTCGAGTTACTAAACAAATTTATAAGAACATGTCATTACTGGGAGCTGAAATCGCTTCTCTAAATAGCCAGAAAACTATAAAATTACCAGACACTTTGAACCGCACATGTGTTTTATCTGAACGAGAG
>JALIZH010017404.1:0-41393 GCA_030522465.1 Rhipicephalus appendiculatus | reverse complement strand
TTTAGAAAAGCGCCATAGCGTAATGTCAAGCTTTCTTCGTTCCCAAGTAGCGTGATTAGGCCTTCGAACGGCAAAGCGTAAGAGAAAAGGGTTCACAAGTGCCAGGCAACCTTCAAAATATATGTATGATAGCTTTCAACATACAAAAAAGAAGTTATTTCCCGTGCATCGCAATGTCTATCGTGCTACAAAACGGGTGGTTGTCAATTTTCCCTTTCATAACCCCTCCGCCACCTTGCGGGATTCCGCAGAACTCATTTGCAAAGCGTAAGAAAGGACTTCATTTATAATTGGGTCTGCCAAAAACGCACGTACGCGCTCGCCCATTGAAAACAAATGGCGCGTGCGCATAGCATTTCAAAGGTAACAGGAATGAAAACATAATGTTCTCGAAGGTACCGTAGACCCATTCTTATAGTATTTAAAGAAAAACATTCTCAATATTGAAAAAATCGCGTGTAATGTTGAATTTCTGTTTACGATAGACATTGCAATGCACGGGAAATAACTTCTTTTTTGTATGTTGAAAGCTATCATACATATATTTTGAAGGTTGCCTGGCACTTGTGAACCCTTTACATGTGTATTCTACATAAGCTATTTCATGGCGCTCCTTCGACATTTATTGGATGAGCCTGGCCAAATCGAATATTGCTAATTTTAGTCCGAGTACGTCTCGTTGAGAAAAATTTAGGCGAGTCTGTGAGTCCGAGTGAGTCCGCTTCAGGAGAATGTTGGTGAGTCTGAGTCCGAGTGAGTCCGGCTGACAAATATTTTGGTGAGTGAGTCCGGCTGAGTTATATTTTCGTTATATTTTCGTGTGTCTGAGTCTGAGGGAGTCGGGCTGAGTAATATTTTCGTGAGTCTGAGTCCGAGTGAGTCCGGCTGAGAATATATTTTGGCGAGTCTGAGTCCGAGTGAGTCCGCCTGAGGAAAATTTTGGTGAGTCTGAGTCCGAGTGAGTCAGGTTGACGAAAATATTCATGAGTCTGAGTCCGAGTGAGTCAGGTTGACGAAAATATTCATGAGTGTGAGTCCGAGTGAGTCCGTTTGAGGAATAGTTTAGTGAGTCTGAGTCCGAGGGAGTCTGGATGACGAAAACATCGGTGAGTCTGAGTCCGAGTGAGTTTGGTTGGAGAGAAATTTCGTGAGTCTGAGTCCGAGTGAGTCTGCTTCAGCAAAATTTTGGTGAGTCTGATTTCGAGTGAGTACTAAGCGAAAAATATATTTATTGAGTGAGTCTGAGTGAGCTCCAGTTATTTTGCTGACCTATGCATCTAAGTAAGTTATGTTTCAAATTTGTTGTCTAGGGGTTTGTGTAGTGAATGAAGGAAAAAAAAGTGACTTTATTCTCCAAAAGGAGCAGTCACACACTTTTAAAGGGGCTGTGTAAAGAGAACCAATGAAGCACGATGAATTTGACTGCATTGACAACTACACCACAGAGGCCTGCGAGGCTGTAAACATGCTTACGAAATCACTGCCATGGGGGCGATTTCATTAGCAGTGTTAGTGAGTACCTGGGCTCGTCGGAAAAGAAGCTGGCTTCATTCAAAGGTGACAAGAGAGCAACAGGGTCGGTTCAAGTGACCACTGAGGCAATTTGTAAGCAGCAGAAAGCATGCGACGTCCAAAAAGTGTGAGATTTCCATTGTAGAGGCTGTAGTGAAGTGCAAAAGACTTGGCTCTTTATTAGAGCTCAAGTGTGTAAATGGTGAGGGCCCTTCTGAAGACATTTCTTTTGGGTACAAGTCACATCACGCTGATCCAACCAGCCACATTTTAGGCGACCCAGAACAACAGCGTGAAGTGTACCCAACTGCGCAACTGTTTGAGCAATATGACAAGCACTTGCTATTACATACTGTTTCCTGTTCTTGGAGCTCCAGATAATATAGGTGCAATAAGTCCCTCGAATGGGTGAGTAAGAGTAAATAGTGCACATTTAGACTGAGACGGAGAAAGCAACACGGCACCAGTGCTAACTACAACAAATGTTTATTTGAAACTGCAGAAAAATACATATGGACAGAAATAGGTGAAGTGAGTGCGCATGTCACACAGGCATGACAGCAAACTATCTGAAATCAGCACAAAGGAATGAAAGTTCCTTTTTGCACAAACTAACAGATAGTGTACAAACACACCGTGTGCACAATGTTGAATCAATTCGGCTTGAAGTATCTCAAGACTAACTTTTTTAATTTCTGACAATCCTGTGAAATTCATCCAATTCATGTTGACACCCACATGAGTCGAATAGCACGGCTAGAGCCCTGCCTTTGTGTTTTCCTCTTTGCCACAGTGCTCTCTCAAATGATCCTTAAGTTATATAACAGAGTGGCCGCTGTAGAATTTTCCGCAACTCAACGAGATCAGATACACTGGGTGATCAGGACATCTAATGAACTTAGATCTATGTTTCTTTCAGCACATCACTGGTGGCTTCTTCCCAAGCACACTAATTTTGCAAAGGCTGAAAAGTCCTTGAGGGGCACTAAACACAACAGATACGTCAAAGCAACCAGCAATTTTCATGAGATTATGAGCAATCTCATGCATGTAGCCACTACATTACGTTTCCTGCCAGTGCGCTTGATGGTGCGGGCGCACTGATAGGATGATTTGTGAAGTAAACTTCTTGCCACTCGCTACTTGAAATCATTACTTGAAAGACGTGATGCAAAGTTAGAAACGAGAACAAGCAGAGACAGAAAGAACGCCAACCAATAAATCTAGCACAGCAAGAAGCAGAAGCAATCAAGCGCACGTCTTTCAAGTAACGATACGCCAACTGGCCCAACAAAATGTACTATTAAGCTTCATTTCTTCTACAGTGGGCCCTTTTCAGTCTGTTTCACCTTCTACTCAGGCTGAGGACTACGCACGCTTGATAACTTTTGCTTCTTGCCGTGCTAGGTTTATTGGTTGGCGTTCTTTCTGTCTCTTCTTGTTTCTTCTCGTTTCTAACTTTGCGTCACATCTTTCAAGTAACTTGCCCTGCTATTTTAAATAAATATTTATGTATACAGCTTGTGTCATGCTGCTGACTCCATCATTGTCTAAGTGTGCCCTGTTTTCCTCACATTATGTAGCAACAAGCCAAGAACTACCTTCTCGACTTCACTTCTAGATTGGTCAACAATGGCCGAACTGCCCATTTGTAGACATGGAAACAAATGCCTACCACTTAATATGGGCTTGTCCAGACCTAAGGAAGAATGCTCCGATCTTTCACAGCAAGCTGTTCACTGCTTCAGTCCCTTGAATGGTCAGTTGTCTGCGCTGGGTACATGCACAAAAAACATTCCATCAGCTTCTGCAGAATAGAGGCCTTACAGTATGCAAGTAGTACATGCAAACATGATAGTTAAACACAGGTATATGTTGATATACCAAAATTTGACCTTGAATGATGAGCTCAGGATGCATTAAAGCAAGTATTAGTGGAGTAATGAATTTTGCAGACAAATGTAGCTATGGATTTTGTCAAGCTTGCCCGCACTTGAGTACTAAAAAACTGATGAAAACGCAGCTTGCAAAAAGTAATTTGCCTAGAAAACTCCATCAGCACTCTCATCACAATATTAAATAAATTAATGTGTGCTCTATGTGCACAATGCATTGTAATGAGCCAACCTTATGGCATTTCATCATGAATGTGAAGATTTCAAGATAACTCAAGATTTTGTAGAAGTGTAAGAACACCAGAGGGTACAGGAAAGATTAAACACTTATTTTTTCTGTCACCTCTGCTGCTCTTCCATGTTTTTAAATCTTGGGTATGTTTTGCCAACATGCCCAGATTTAAGCTCTTCAAAAAATCAACCTTGTTGCACTAAAGTCAATTCATACGCATACCTCGTCCTGTTCACTACAAGTGTGTTTAATTCAAGGAGCCCTGAATTCACGACGCTTCTTTCGTCCTTTCATCGCTAGGGTCGCGTCAAGGCAGACTTGATGGCTTCGGGTAGCATGCGAGGGCTCATTGGCCAGCTACCAATGGCCACAAGTGGCACTAGCATGTAGTCTTTGGATTAAACACATAGAGGTTCTGGGATAGATGAGACATCTACCGCTGTCGTAGCCACATTGGTGGAGCATCAGATGCACTACCCAGAGGTTTCAGATCCATTCCATGGCAACGGCAAGTGTCTATTTCGTTTACTTTAATCCTTTCAATTTGTCATATTTACCACACTACAGTTAAAAACTAAAATAATCTCCCCTATGCCTTCCTTGGCTTCATTAACTGTTCGCTTTGGCAGGTTGTGTCTAACAAGGACAACGAGGCCTTAATCCATTCCCCTTGTTTCGTCAGTCCAATTTCATAGTGCTTGGCATGCCACAAAATCAGTAACCGCAATGTCCAGAATTCTGTGATCACATACCGTGTTGACATATCAGAAATGACATTCTCCAATTAACAAATGCATAATCTAATTCAGCACTGTAACCACTTTCCCTAAATGAACCTCTTGGTTGTGAATACTGCAAGTAAGACCCACCTTTTGGCTTCATGCTTGTTTGCAAAGCACAAAGGAAAGCAATAACTACAGTACGACACAATCGAGTAATGTTATTGATACACCATCACAGCCTAAACCATTTATGATAAGAAGCTTCTGCAATAGTGCTACTTCACTATTAAAAGAGCTGGTATAAGATAGAACATGTTTGGTTCATCAAAGACATGTAAAGGCAGGACTAATAATTGACATCGTTTTTTTCCCAGGCAAATACAGCAACAAGCAAGGCATGCACTAGCTTAATAAACTTAACTGAACTGGCACACATTTCTGTCAATGATGATTTATATATATATATGCTGTACTACTTCCAATTAAGCTTACAATTGAATATGCACACTTACTGTTACTACTAGCACATAAAATGATTAGCACAAATGTATTGCCTTCCCTTAAGTTTCCTGCACAACTAAATCAAAGGTCAAGCATATGGCTTGTGTATCTCTAGCCAGCAGCCCAGCTTACGTAAGACTGTCCTCGTCCCATATTTTCTTTCACTTATTTAGTAAACATGTCCAAGAAGTACACAGCAAGACCAGTCTAAAATATTTTTGTATGGTACCGCACGTGGACACCACATGCTTAAACATAACCTGAAAATAAAGACTTGATACTTCACTATCGGCGCCTCGATTTCGGTATTCTATAGGCTATATTGCTGATGGGTTTTGGTGCCCCATATTGGGCTGTTCACTTCACTGTTTTGTATCTTTAACAGCTAACAAACAGTCCTACGCCTCTGCATTTATTCTCCATTCTGTAAATAAACGCGTTCCATCGTCGCAATTGTCGTGGAGGTGTGGGGTAATCTTACGTGAAAAGCAGTACATCCAGAAACCTCACCTCTTGGCTAATTTCCCGGGGGGCGTTGATGAAAGCCGTTGCCGGGCCGTGGAGATGGTGACCGAGGCTGACACATGGTAGGCGGTGTCAAGCTGCACACAGACACGGGCAAGTCACTCCGGATGTTCGGCTGGCAGGCGTGCTGCTCGGCAGTTGGGTTGGTGGGCCATTCTGTAAATAAATGCGTTCCATCGTGAAATGGAAATTTTAGCCAACATTTTTTTTCACTCCCCCCCCCCCCGCCCCTACTTTCTACTGCCACCTTTTCCATTGTCCTTGAATTTATGCGAAGCTAAATAATGAGACCAAATTTGGCGACTGCAGCCCGGCAGTCGAAGTGAGTTTGAAACCCCTGAACCAAGTGCTACGCGTACTGACCTTGCCCAGCCCCACCATAGAGCAATTATGCTATTTGTCATTTGTCGCAACCAGAGATACCTACGCTTCTGAGCAACTTGACAAGCATTTTGTCTATCTGCGCCTCCATCTACTGCTTTGTACTTGATTTTCACGTTATTCATCATTACCGTGGCATTTTCCTCACAGAAATTGTACGGGGCGACCAGTAAAGTAAAAATTCGAAATCAGGCCAATTTTTAAAGGCGAGAGGCTATTGCACGATCAATTGCTTCACCCGATGATCTCGCGATAATAATATTTGGGGTTTTACGCGCCAATACCACGATATGAAGCACGCCGCAGTGGAGGGCTCCGTAAATTTAGACCATCTGGTGTTCTTTAACGTGCGCTGTCATCGCACAGTACACGGGCCTCTAACTTTTGCCCTCCGTCGAAAAGCGATCACCACGCCCGGGATAGAGCCCGCGACCTTCACGTCAACAACCGAACACTGTAACAGCTACACCACCGCGGCGGACGTGATCTCGCGAAGAACACATCCGAGGAAGAACGGCGCAACACAAAGCTTGAAACACAGCAACCACTAGAAGTGTAAAAAAACATCATAGAAAAGCAAATATACTACCTGGAGCACAATCCATACTTGCCTATGAGACACCTGTTCTTGCAAATCATCGCTGCTGTGTGAACACACCACCCGGGCTCCCTTACCTGCATGAGTGTCGCCAAAGGAATGACATGCCCGTAGAACCGATGGGGATGAAAATTGGACGCGATGGAAGCGCCGTCTGGATTCTAACGGTAGTTGCAAACACATTTGAAAATTATTATTTTACTCTCTACTGCTCTCAACAGAAAAAGTTTTTATTATATTTAACATTCAATTAACATTTTAGAACTAATAATACTGTGTGTATAATTTATAGCTGTGTATAAAATGAAATAAGTTTCAAAAGCACAAGGGTAGAGTGTACTAGAAGGATCTGAGTGGGACGGACGGAGCGCTCTTGCTGAGGCGGCACTTGTTGACGGAATAGGGGGCGCTGCGGGCGAAGTGGATTGGTCGCGACCGAGCGTGCCGAGGCGCACCGGCCACGCTTTCTCGCGTTTAGCCCAATTTTTTTATTTACAGGATCTATATACAGACATTAGGGTAGAAGAAAACAAGTGAGAATAAATTCAAACTGACTTATAAGGCATTCCGACGAAAACGTGCCGTGTATTCTTTTCCGAGTTTCCTATAGAACACGGACAGCGATGCGTCAATGATACCAACTGACTGATCGGGTCATATTTCTCTATGAATGTCGTGGTGGCAACTGTAGTTCAGAAGTGAATGCGGTGTCAGTGCGCTACAATTTCTACCTTGGAAATTTTCAGCGGCAGTCGTCGGTTTGTCTGAACACCCGAGAGTGATCGCTGCCGTTGACTTAATGCTTTTGCACAGCTTGCCTTGCACCCTCGAAACTGTCGTGATACTTTCGCAAGGACGTCCGCAGAATTTTCGGCAGGGGCGTGCATCCTCGGGAAGGGGGGGGGGGGGGGTAGCACACGTTAGTCTTTTTTTTCACTGCCGTGACATGACCGGCAACCGGCAAGTTTATTCAACTGTATGCATTATGCAAAGTTGTCTGGCAATCCTGAAGGCTGTTTCACGCAGATATATGCGGAACTTGAGTGTCCTTATTGAGCTGTATAGCTTATTGATACCGCCTAGAAAAATATTATCCGAAATTCCGGGGGGGGGGGGGGGCAGCCGCTCCCCCTTGCGCTCCCCTCCGGACGCCCATGTACCTTAGTATCATTTTTAATTATTGCGATTACCTACAATATTTTGAGCATGCTGCGACCGCACGCAAGATGCCGAGAATGCGCTACACAGAAATTTACTAGTGCTAACATGTTAAACAAGTTAGCGCTTTTAACCAGGGTTTGAAAAAAAATGTGGAGCTTAAATGTTATAATAAACGCTATGGTGTAGGCTACCAAAGTGGGGAGTGCAGAGTGAGGATGAATAACTGAGAAGAATGTTTTGTCAGAATTAAAGGCCGTAAACAAAGGTTTCTAAGATTGCTGTAATTGATTCAATTAGGAGAAAATAAGGGTCCAGCTTTGCAACAGAAAGGCCCACTTGACCATACATTGGCTCTGGACCAAGTCTAGTGCTAACATTTTAAACAAGTTACCGCTTTTAACGAGGGTTTGAAAAAAAATGTGGAGCTTAAATGTTATAATAAACGCTATGGTGTAGGCTACCAAAGTGGGGAGTGCAGAGTCAGGATGAATAACTGAGAAGAATGCTTCGTCAGAATTAAAGGCCGTAAACAAAGGTTTCTAAGATTGCTATAATTGATTCAATTAGGAGAAAATAAGGGTCCAGCTTTGCAACAGAAAGGCCCACTTGACCATACATTGGCACTGGACCAAGTCTAGTGCTAACATTTTAAACAAGTTACCGCTTTTAACGAGGGTTTGAAAAAAAAATGTGGAGCTTAAATGTTATAATAAACGCTATGGTGTAGGCTACCAAAGTGGGGAGTGCAGAGTCAGGATGAATAACTGAGAAGAATGCTTCGTCAGAATTAAAGGCCGTAAACAAAGGTTTCTAAGATTGCTATAATTGATTCAATTAGGAGAAAATAAGAGTCCAGCTTTGCAACAGAAAGGCCCACTTGACCATACATTGGCTCTGGACCAAGTCTACAAAATTTTCGACCATTTGTGTCAACAGAACAAGCAACTGCGGGTCAACGTGTTTATTCACAAGAGCCAAATGTTATGCCACTCAAAAAACTGATGCGATGACTAATCCTGTGATGTTATGTGCACCTGCGCACTTTCAAAAGCTGTGCGATTTTGCGCCTTTCTTCTTTTGCCCTGTTTACACCTTTTATTAGGAAGTGCAGACGAGTGACAATGTAGAAGCGCACAATCTTTGCTTTCACTTCGGCTTCATGCGCAGCACGGCCAATAAATTTGTCCTTGCCCTTCACAAGTGACAGCGCCTCCAATATGCTGTCGGCATTTTTGGAACGCTAAAAAGCGACAGCTTCCTTCTGCTTTGACGCCGGCATAGCCTGTGCGGCATCCCGGCACGTAGCAATGGCGAAGCCTAGCATTAGTCATGCCGAAGTCGTTGGCACTCACTCATTCAGGGCTCCCACCACAGCACAGTAGTACACATAGACAAAACAGCAGCAGCGCTCACGCACACATTACGAGCCAACGCAGCTAATAGCTGAATGCGACGACGAACACACTTGGAACACATGCGAACCAGTGCAAGCACCACAAACACCACCAATCCACTGCGACCGCAGCGCCGCCACGCCAACTGTCAACGAACCGCGCTTCGCTACGATGCAGGTGCAGAACCGGCTGCTCGTCCCACTCAGAACTTCTAGTACACTCTAACAAGGGCGTTTTGATACGGCGGGTGGCGTTCCGCGTAGCAGACGACACCGTCGTCGTCTGCTTCTGCGTCATGGCTGTCCCTTGCTCGCTCCGGCAGCCCCTTCTCTCAATTTCTCTCGTTTCCATAATGTACATTGTAGTAAATTATTCATTAGAAGCTCACAAGTATCTCGCATACTTACTTTAGTAAGTTAGTGATGCCGCATACTGGCCGAGCGAAATGACAACGCTGATCACGCAGGCTTGCTGCAATAAATCCTTCTATTGCGACTCATTCGATATTTACATACAATGAAGGCCACGTAAGTAACGTTTCAGCATGTATACCAGTGAATAACATGCATGCATAAGCGTTTATATGCAAACGAGGTACGTACTACGCAGAGCCCCATCGCAGATGTCCGGTGCGCAGAAGCTGTCCAGCGCTGGCTGATACATTCATCTAACTGCACGAAACCTTCGCTGGTGTAAATAAAGGTGTACCGCTCACGTCCCAGCACTTCTGTAGCTCAAGACGTCGCAAAACTTTGTACACAGTACTCGGCAGACTGCCTGTAATTCATATCAACATATCCGCGTGCTTTTCACGACCAAATAACAAACGGTCGCGCGGCGCGACCGCGCGACTGTTTGTTTGGTTCGCACCCGAAGTGCGTCACTTTCTAATCTTCCACGCGTTCGCACGATACACGCTTTTGACAGCCTAAAATTAAATGAGAAACGGTTTTTTTCAGCGCAATGATCTCCAGTTCTACAAATAAAATCGGCGAAAAAAAAGGCTTAGATGATGTTACGATTCCCGCTGCCGGCGGTGCGCTGTCGTCGTTTCGACGGGGGGCGACACCTGAAGGCCCGGACGCGAAGCTCGCATCATGCTACTGGCTTGGTGTCGCCACGCAATAAGGTCACATAGTCAACGGTCGAAAAGCCGGCCGCTCCGGCGTCCCAAGTAAATACGTCACAGCCTACGTCACAGCCACCATCTTGAAGTAACTGAAATAACGATAACTGAAGGCGAAATTGGCGCTAGAGGCTATGGCGAGGGAAAATTAAAGCAGCCAGTGGCAGCGCTTGCAGCCATTGCAGCCGTGCCCATAGAGAAAGGGAAATTGGCCAAGAGCGGACACTCAGCGATAAGAGGATCGAGCTCTCCCAGCCACCTCCTCGCCCAAACAGCCTTCGAGATTTTCGCGTCAAATCATAGGGACCGTGATCCCGAAGAACGCAAGCTGTCATAAGCGACGTTCAGGTGGCCCAAGTAGCGCAAAAGAAAACAAAAAAAGAGAGAAAAAAATGCGTGTAACGTAAATGTGTAGCTTTTTTAAATTTTTTTTGTTTGTTTACTGTACGTGTGAAAACATTTTCTTGCACAATGAACTGAGAATTCGCGAAAAAAACATTGTCACGTGCATCGCCACCAGGCGAACGCGGGAACGGACATCGACAAATCTGCCAGAACAGATATGGAAGGAGGTATGTAAGGGTGTGTTTTCGTACGCAATGCGTTGGCGGGTTGGGGTAGGCTTAGGTTTGGGTTGGCTGCTGTATCTGAAATGTAACGGCTCTGTGTAGTGGGTTTTGGGCGTTTGCTTTCACTTCTCGTCGCGGCAGTGTGACCGCTGCTGAACGTGTCACCTGCTGAGCCTGAGCAACGGACGACGGCACGGTGAGAACACACGTTTCTGTTCTCTCTGAGCGCTGCGTAGTAGGCTTAGGAGCGTCGACCTTTGCCGATTTAAGTGTGCGCGCGTAGCAGGCATAGCGCAGGTACTTGCCTCGCATAACTGACGTCAGCGTGAGCTCATGTTGAGGCAAATGCTAGTAACAGCAGTACCGGGTTGTGTAGGTGTGTGTTTGCAGGTAATTTTTGACGAAGCGGCTCATGTAGTGTTCTAAAAATGTAACGTCTCATCACGCACTACTTCTTTGTATTCCTGTTATATTGATATTAAGCATTTCCCGTTGCATCTCCCTGCGGAGGAATGAAGTCGCCGTCGCGGAAATTTCGTCGCACCATCAAACGCCTACAGTCAAGGGTCGCCTCCTGCCGCAAGACCATTGAAAGGTTGTGGAAACAGCAGAGGGAGCTACCTCCATCAATTGCCAAGGCCTTGGGTGTCGTTCGTCCTTTCATGACCGAAGAGGTCTTCAGTCTCCTTTGTGCACATGTGCGAGTTATGAATAGGGGTCAGGGGAAAAGACTTCCGGCATGGCTAAAGAAATTTGCATTGCACTTAAACTTCAGGGGCCCAAGAGCATACCGCTTTCTAGCGCCCATTTTTTGTCTGCCTATGCAGCGCTCACTGAGGCGTTGGTTAGGAAATATTCGAATGTCACCAGGTGTGATTCCAGGGGTTATTGAGTGTGTGTCAGCTTGTATGCAGACATGGGATAAGCGCGACAGGGTGTGTTCACTCATATTCGGTGAAGTGATTTTGAAGAACTTGTCCTATGATGTAACTCAAGATCTTGTGCAAGGCCTTGCTGACGATGGAACAGCTCTAACGCCAGATATCGCTGACAGAGCCATGGTTGTCCTTCTCGCTGGTGTTCCTAGGAGGTGGGTCCAGCCAATCGCATTTACAATAGGACACGTATCTACGCCAGGAAGTGTTACAAAGGATTTGCTTGCCTGAATTATAAACAACCTTGGACACGCCGGAATCGCAGTCAAATGTTTAATTTGTGACCAAGGAGCCTCAAACGTTGCCCTTTCTCATATGCTTGGAATTACAATTCAACGTCCTTATTTTGAGGTTGCTGGTGAAAGGGTGTACTTTGTTTTTGATGTGCCACACCTAATCAAAACCACGCGAAACAACCTGCAAGCACACAAGTTGTTCATAGGAGATGAAGTTATTGAGGCCCTTTATAAGTCTACTCACGAGTTGCGGTTTAAACTCGCGCCTAAGCTGACCGAGAGGCACGTCTACCAGAAGCCTTTTTGTAACATGAAAGTAAGCATGGCAGTACAGGTGCTAAGTGCATCTGTTAGTGTGGAAATCATGGCTACACACTAAACAAATTCTGACCCATAAGGGTGTAAATGAGCTTGTCGCCAGACGAACACCCTTTGCACCCTATTGGGTGTTCGAAAAAGGGTGCTAAGGAAGGGTGCAGAGCGCAGCACCCTTAAAAAAGGTTGCACAGCATAAAATTTCAAAGGGTGTAATGATTGCACCCTTTATAAAGGGTGCTATCGTGTCATAACACCCTCTAAAATGGGTGCTGGAAGAGTTCTCTACATCGATGTACCAACGGAGCAAAAACCTAAGATGGATGCTAGAGATGGCCACAAATGTAGAATGCCCTATACTCTGTAGACAGTGCCGTGTGACAGACCACATACTCTTAAAAAATGGAGTGACCTACGCTCCATTTAGGGAGAAACGGCAATGTCCCCAATGTACTTCTTTAAATGGGGTAGCGTTTGTCTCTTTTGACACACAGAAACGTTCCTCCCCCCGTCAAAACCAAGATGGCTCACACCGGACTAGCGTAGGGAGCAATACACAGCTTAGCATGTGCACCGATTGAGCGCGTATACCTTTATGCCTTAAGCGACGCACGTTGATACTACAAAATGGCGTCTTGGCGGATAGTTGACAGTCGGGCCCATTCATGGATTGCGCAAGGACACCGGTAGGCTGATGCAGCGCATTTACATACACGTTTATTAGTGAGTACATGTTTGCTGGTCTGCAAGTCACATAGTACACACACACTCAATGAATTGAATACAGAATTTATTCATTTACATACAATATAACCCATACTATGCTCAAATTACAACCACCGCGTACGCACAGATGTGTTTACACATACCCCAATGCGAAGTGCAGACGCTTATATAGTCGCTGAATTACGACCGACGTGGTGGTACAAGTATCACGTAATTTTTAGTGAACTCTTTTACATTCCATGGCTGCATCACAAGACACGCAGACGTAATTATACTGTAGCTATCCCTTAGCCAAGATCAGCAGTTACTCAAAAGCTACATAATAATGAATGTGATAATTACAGGGTTCATTAAGTTCCCGTGAAAACGACCACCAACTATGCATACCATTCCGACGACATATTGAAGTTTGCGCCATCTCTCGACAGTGGCCACACATAAAATTTCTCTATATCTGATTTTTTTAGTTTTTATTGGTACTCTGGGAGGGCGCAACATGCAGACGAGATTCTGTTGCCTTCGTCGCGTCGACTTCGTTGAGTGGTTTGGCGTTAACATCTGTTAACATTCTATTTATGCGTTTACCACAAGTATGATGATGAGGCATGGATGCATTTCAACTGCTAGCCCTTCAATGACAATGCTTCTGATGCGCTAACGACCGTCTTAGTTGTGTATGCGTACGTTACAACTTGGGTCGTGCGAGAGAAACAAGACAAGATGGCCTCGCACCAGACGGTGTTCTTTCGTGAGCGATGTCAGAGGCTCTTGGCAACGCGGCACCTCGATTACATGAGGCCGATAGCTCCATAGGTGAAAGTCAAAATCCTATTGTAGCTCCACAAGCTACGTATACAGCCAATGGCTAGTCAGCTTGTAGCGCAACGCCTAGTCAGCACCGGCCGTGAGCCGAAGAGGCCGAGACCGCACGAGTGCCAGAACCAATGCAGAACTTAGGTTCGGCCGGGTGCTGCCCCAACTCAGATACCCGCTACTTTGGTAGGGCTTCTAATGAGGCCGTGGTGGCCAACCTGGCAACTTTTAAAAGCTGTTGGGTAAGTTCGTTGAGCCCGTTGCTCACAAACTTTTGTCGGTGACTGTACACCCTCATGAGTGCTCTTCAGCACCCATTAGTTGTAGCACCCTTCTTGCACCCTAGTTTACACCCTTCTGATGTATGCACCCTTTGCGTTCCGCTTGTATGGTGCTGCGACTCAAATAGGGTGCTCGAAGGGTGTGCAGTAGGGTGTCGCACCCTTTTTCGCACCCTTATGGGTCAGAATTTGTTTAGTGTGTATGGTGTACGCAAAGGAGCTCCCCGCAGCAGCTATGGCTACAACCCATTTCTGTGGGCGTATGGATAAAGTGTTCGACTCACTCAATAGCTCATCTCCCAAAAAGAATGCACAAAAGTGTCGTTATGCCATTAGGAGAAATGACCAGCTGGTAAACTTTCTGCGAGACCAACTCGCGTGGACCCTAGCACGCACTGCACCACGTCAGAACTTTTAAACTGCGCGCGCTTTAAACCCAAACCGGAGACTCGCTAAACATGTCCTAAAAAAATTTTACGCGCACAGAACCAAAACCGAAACTCGCGAAGTATCATAAGCGACCCCTTGGTGTCCAACTGCATTTCAGGAGAGGGGAATGCCCTCCTTGCACTCTAATTCGGCTGCATGGCTCTATGGGAGTGTCCGCTCTTTACCAACTTTCCCTTTCTCTATGCCGTGCCGGCAAAGCTGTGCTCCCCGCGCCGGCGCGGGCCGCGCGCAGCCGGCGCAGCCGTGCTTCGCCGCCGCCATCGGAGCCCGTCGAAGCCAACGTTACTAGAATAAACTCAGTTTCAAAGCTCCGTATCTCCGCCAGCGGAGGAGAGTGGGCCGAACGGCGGTCGCGAGAACTAGCGGCGCTGCAGTCAACTCTTGCGCTACTCTCGGCGCATCGTCTGCTACGGCGGCGTACCGCGGCGGTCCGGCGCGCTGTTGCTCGCGGCGGCTTTCTAGTTGTACTATTATCAAACTTCAACATTTATCATGCTTCCAGTCCACATTCGCGCGTCGTATTTGTGGTCTGCTTAGGTGGATAT
Source organism: Rhipicephalus appendiculatus (assembly GCA_030522465.1). NCBI lineage: Eukaryota > Metazoa > Arthropoda > Arachnida > Ixodida > Ixodidae > Rhipicephalus > Rhipicephalus appendiculatus. The sequence continues at coordinate 26,476 of JALIZH010017404.1, read as the reverse complement.
GCATAAGGTTACCTGTATGTATTGGCCCGGATATGTTGCTCATTGGTTGGCTAAGAATCAAATAATGTCCAGCCTATCGTAAATGTTAGCTGTTTACGTTGCGTTTAACCCTCAAGTATGGGAATTTCTTATTGAATGAACATTTTCAACGTAGTTTTACTAACAACTGCTACCATTTTAACAACAGCCGTCTCACCTAGACGAAAAATGACCCAAAACGTTTGTAAAACCATTTATATGTGCAAGCAAGTTGACTACAGGGAATACAAAAACTCATGTTGTCTACTATTTGAAAAAATGAAGTTCTCGCAGAAACAGTACCCATGCCTTACACTGTATTCAAGGGAAGCCTTCGCGACAGCTAAAAATCGAGAGTAAAGGGAAAATGTTACAGCAACTTCACCTTCTTTCTGGAATCTTCCACCTTTTAAGAAAGCTGGAGTTCCTGATTGAATTGCTTGCAAAAAAAAAAAAAAAGAAAATTGTCATCACAATGTAAAACATCGCTATTCTAGCCATCACGTCCTGATCATGAGCGATACAGCTCAAAGGATGCCGTGGAAACCACTCGAAATTCTCAAGCACAATCGAAAAGTAGTCACCAACTAAGGGGTTTTCGTCAAAGGGCTCTAGGTAGTTTTCTCAATTGCTTTTAAGGTAGAAAGTTCTCGTGAGGGGCGACTTAGGCAGCCTTTACGGAAATACCTCATCCGAGTGAATGCACTTGCGTATGTTTTGGGCTCGGCTGCGCACTACTCAGGGGTGCTAGGCAATCTTCGCGCGTTGTTACTTCTTCCATTTTTCTGTGAACGTACCCATAGATGTACTACACTCACGGTGTGTTTCTTCCCGATGTGCTACGCTCCACCAAAAAGTGACACCGATGTGTGCGACACCCCTAGCTGCGCTAAGCTTCCGAAATGGGAACACTGTATACGATTAAAAAGAAGGTATGTTGCTCTATTATGAAGGAAATGTAACAAAACCTGCTCATTGGTGTGACATGACCATTTATATACAATTTTGTTGGTTCATAAGCACCACATATCGGGCATGCTAACGCAAAAAAAAAAAAAAAAAGAAATCCACTGCTTTGAAGGCCGCGCGACCGTTGACAATTGATCGAATGTTAATATTGTGCAAATCTCAGTCTCGGCAGCGTTGTTAATCGCTTGCCTTTCATCTTGCTGTTGTATTTCTGGCGGCTCCTTCAAAACTGGGCACTGGGCTTTCGAAGGGTGACATGCGCTTTTTTTTTTTAAGGGGGGGAGGATTGGCGCCTAGGTTTTGAACATTTTGGCTTCGATATATGGGGTGGAAGTTCTGAGAACAAGCGTGGATGAGTACCGCGCGCGAGCTCCCACTTTCCGCATGAGATAAAAGCTTCTTGTCCGGCAAAACATGACGTTAGTGCTTTACAATGTCGTCATTCTCAGACTGGACCTCATAGACCTTGCATTTCGCAGTGAGCTATTTATGTCTGCGATGCAAAGCTTGCTCCCACCTTTTGAATGGTGTAGGTTTTTTTGGAGTTCCTTCGGGGTGACCATTGGTGTACACCCTAATAAAGAAATGATCGCATGCAAATGATAGAAAACAAATTACAAGAATTACTGAATTCACTTCAGCATGCTGCATTTGAAACCACTACTACAGCACGGTCTCAACTTGTTTCGCTCATACGGTCACTCTCTTGGGTTATTTTTGTTGGATTTTACAACTACCTTTCAGTGCGTGCCTGGATAATGCCCTTAAATAACATTGTTGTATAAACGACTGCCTCTTCACCTACAATTATATTTATGTAGTGTATATTATTTTGTATTTCTTGTACTCGTAACTGTTGTGTAATTGTTGTCGCACAGTGTATATAATACTGAACCACGTCACCTGCGTCATATCCACCAAGTGTTGCCGCCATTTAATAATAATAATAATAATAATAATAATAATAATAATAATAATAATAATAATAATAATAATAATAATAATATTAATAATAATAATAATAATAATGATAATAATAATAATAAGAAGAAGAAGAAGAAGGAGAAGAAGAAAAATAATTTTATTTGCATAATCAAAATGAACTCTCGGGTAACGTGCAAGTCTAGACAGAAAGGAAATTCTGTTACGATCGTGCACCGGCTCGCCCGTCACCCCAACGCGAGAGAAACCGGTGGCTACGAGCGTCTCAAGCTGATTATAGCAGCTTGGCCCCTCCCATTGTGTAACCACGTTTACAAAGGAAATAAATAAATAAATAAATAAATAAATAAATAAATAAATAAATAAATAAATAAAGAAGTGGCGTGAAGCGGAGTCGCCGTTGCGGTAGCCGCTCTTGCGGCCCGGCGCAAAGCAAGTGGGCATACCGCACCGTCGATAAATCTGTTCGTCCTTGTTACGCGTCGTACACGGCACACGTGTTTTCGTACAAGACACTACGCAGGGTCAAGAACAGTCCCGGAACTGACGAGTGAACACAGCGCACAATTCGCTCTAACCGCTTGCATTTCACCGGCGCCGATCACAACACGCGCCGTGCGGCCGCGGGAGCTAGACTCGACTACAGCGCCACTAGTTCTCGCGACCGCCACGCGGACCGCCTCTCCGGCGGAGCTTTGAAACTGAGTTTATTCTAGTAACGTTGGTCGAAGCCACCGGCCGTTATGCAAAGTTTCGTAATGTTCCGTTACTTGGCCGGCGTGTGTAATCACTGCGGTGTCTGCGTGTGCGCTCTTGCGACGTGACGGTTAAAGGCATGCAGAATTCGTACATTGTGCAATGGTGCACGGATACTTCAAGACCATCCGAGTTCCGCAAGATTCTTCCATGCTCCGAAAAACTAAAGGTGAGTATGCGGTTTGCGTTCGCAGCCACACATGCATAGCTTCATTGCAGTTCGGCAACAGTTATTGTTTTTGAATATGGCGGAATCGTGGAGAGCACGAGGTAACGGTTAATATCGCTGTTCCTCGAAGCAATGAAATTAAAGCACCCATAGTTTAACTTTGCGTCTCTGACATGACTGCGGGCAAGGAAGTGCGTTTTGCTTTTTTTGCCAGTTTATCATTCCGCATAGTTTTAATACGCGTTTCTGCGAGTCGATGGTTCGCAGCTTGCACTCAGCCGAGTCTAGGAAACGACGTTTCCGTGATGCGTCTGCCTAATTTGTAGCGCTGGAACTCATAGTTCTCAATCGCTTTTTTTTTTCAAGACGGGAAGGTTGTCGGAGTATTGGAGAAGGCAACAACTGATGAGTTCGCCCAAGGAGGGGTTAACTGCTGTGAAATCTTCTGTCTGGGAAGTGTCCATCAAGTGGACCAGCTTTCTATTCTGCCCCCGGTGCTTTTTTTTTTTCGGTGCGTGAATGTTCTATGTCAGTATACTTACAGCTAAAGAAGTGGTCTTCGTGTTTATGTATTATCTCTGTAGTTACCTATGGGAAAACTGTTCTAAGAATCCATGTGTAGGCATGAGAGAGTCTTTTTTTTTTTTGTGAGCATTGTGTGTCCTATATGTAGAGTTTTACTGTTGGTGTTTATCACAATGAAGTGCTCAATGTACGCAGCATGACATCCTCCATTTAATGACGTTATCTTCGGCTAGACATTGTATTCACGGTATAAGAAAAGCTGTGTAGTAGTGTTATTTCACCTGACCGTTGAGTGATACGCTTTTCTTCGAACGTTATGTGCTGCTTCATAAACTGACCATCGCCATTCATCCCGTTGCCACCAGCTAACTCTTAAACAGTGGTCAATTCCTAATAAGGTGTCTTGCTCTTTTTAGTGAAATGTACTACTTACTCCGCCAAATCTACTTTTTTGTTCATTTCGTTTATCAGCAGTGAAGTCCTGCATTCCATACATATTTTAGCAACATGTAAGCAAATATATGAGTGGTTGTTGTGTGTTTCGTATCAGTACAGCGGTTAACATGTAGATCATTGCATTATTGTTTCATATTTAGATGTCTTGCGATTCTTTATTGTTTTTGCCATGCATTGAAATTTCTTTATACTTCGTGACCGTGTCTCATCAAAGGCTCCTCTACGCTTAGGTCAGTATTACACCTGTGGCGGCAGCCAAGCCAAGCCAAGCCGCCAGGCAGCGCCACCCTCCGCTGCTCTCCGGAACCTCCAGAGAACCTGAATAAAACCAGTTGATGTTTGGGATCCACACCGCGCGGTCGTGTCTGCTTCTCCCGCGCGTACACGCGTCCCAACAGTGGTGACCCGGACGAGGCTTACCGCCTTTTTTCAAGCGATCGACGCCATGGAGACTCCCCCTGACGCACCGGCCATCTCCGCCGTCGACATCAGGCTCCCGCCGTTTTGGACAGCGGACCCGCAGCTATGGTTCCTGCAGGGTGGAGTCCCAATTCACCGCTCGTCGTATTGCCGCTGAGCTAACCAAGTACCACCACGTGGTCGCTAGCCTCCCACCGGCAATAGCGAGCGAAATACGCGATCTCCTGGTCGCTCCACCTGCAGAGAACGCGTACACAACGCTGAAACAACTGCTCATCAGCCGCCTCACGCCGTCGGAGCCTCAGCGACTGCAGCAGCTACTGCACGACACCGAGCTCGGGGACCGGACGCCCAGCCAATTGTTGCGCCACATGAGGCAGCTGTTGCACACGGCCGGCGCAGCCACCACCGATGCTGACAGCAGACTGCTTCGCGAGCTGTTCCTACAGCGACTTCCGGTCAACGTGCGTATGGTCCTCGCCTCGGCTGCCGACAAACGCCTGTCTCAACTCGCCGAGCTCGCGGACTCGGTGCTGGCGGTCGCTCCGCCGTCCGTCGCGGCGCTACAGCCAGACATCGCCGGCGGCGCGCCTACGACCACGCTGCATGACATCCGGGAGCAGATATCCCGCCTCGCCGATACCGTCGCAGCGATGCAGGCCCGCAGCACTCCCGAGGAGCGCCAGCGCCCAGCAGCGCAACAGAGAATCTGCTGGTATCACAGGAAGCATGGCAATGCTGCTCGCAAATGCATTCCTCCTTGCGACTATGCGGGAAACGGGAGCAGCCGGCACTGAGGACGACCAGTGTCACAGAGGCCCCCCGAACGTCGTCCATCAGTGTTTTTCCTCACCGACCGCGACAGTGGCCTTCGATTCCTCGTAGACACCGGCGCTGAGGTGAGCGTGTTACCGGTTGGGTCCACCGATCGCCGTGTCCCTAGTGCGTCCCCCCTTCAGGCGGTCAACAACACAACCATCGCCACCTACGGACATCGCTCGCTGCCACTCGATTTAGGCTTGAACAGAACGTTCCGGTGGATTTTCATCGTGGCAGCAGTGAAGTTCGCCATCTTGGGTGCGGACTTTCTTCGGCATTTCGGCCTTCTCGTCGACGTGCGCAACCGCCGCCTTCACGATCCCGTGTCGCAGGCAACTGTGCAAGGCAATCCCTCGCACCACCCTCCGCTGAGCCCCACTCTGCTCGGGCAGTCCGATGCAGAACGTTTTACCCGCATTTTGCAGGATTTTCCCGAGTTGACGAGGCAGCCGCCAGCCAGCGCCGCGGTGAAGCACGAGGTACGACACTACATCGCCACCGGCGGCCCACCCGTGCACGCGCGGCCTCGCCGTTTGCCTCCAGAGAAGTTGAAGGTCGCACGACAGGAATTTGAACACATGATGGAGCTAGGGATCATCAGACCCTCGTCGAGCGCCTGGGCATCTCCACTTCATATGGTGCCAAAGTCAACGCCGGGAGACTGGCGACCATGCGGGGACTATAGGGCGCTGAACCAGGTAACGACTCCAGACAGATACCCGGTACCGCACATACACGACGTCACGACGAGGCTTCACGGTGCCACTATCTTCTCGAAGATCGACCTGGTGCGGGCATACCATCAGATTCCCGTTGCCCCGGAGGACGTCCCGAAGACTGCCATCGCAACGCCTTTCGGACTTTTCGAATTCCTCCGAATGCCATTCGGACTCCGAAACGCGGGTCAGACATTCCAGCGGTTCATGGACGGTGCTATACGCGGCCTCAGCTTCTGCCACGCCTATCTTGACGACTTGCTAATCGCCAGCAGCACTCCGGAAGAGCACGTGAATCATCTGCGCATCGTTTTCCAGCGCTTAGTGGAGCATGGCGTGGTCGTGAACATGGCCAAATGCGAGCTTGGTGTGCGACAGCTCTCGTTTCTTGGACACGTCATCTCCGCCTCAGGAGTCCTTCCTCAACCCAACAAGGTTGAAGCCGTGCAAGGATTTCCGCAGCCGACCGCCAAGCGCCAGCTTCGGGAATTTCTGGGTTTGGTAAACTTCTACCGCCGTTTCATTCCCCCGCTGCGCCCAGATCCTTCAACCTCTCCACGACCTGCTGGCCACTTCACGGAATGGCTCAGACATCCTCTCCTGGTCTCAAGAAGCAAAAGAAGCCTTCTGCGAGGTCAAGGACGCTTTGGCAAACGCCGCACTGCTTGAATACCCCAGATCCGGTGTCCCGCAGAGCGTAATGGTGGATGCCTCCGATACAGCCGTCGGGGCTGTATTACAGCAGCTCGTTGGGGGGAATCTGGCGCCCGATTTCCTTCTTTTCGAGGAAGCTAACACCTACCGAGCGCCGCTACAGCACCTTCGGGAGAGAACTGCTGGCCGTGTACGCTGCCATACGACATTTTCGCCATTTCCTGGAAGGTGTAGAGTTTTTCGTCCTCACCGACCACAAGCCGCTTACTTATGCATTGCGCTCGCTAAGCTCCGACGGTGGAACGCACACAGCACGTGAACGGCGCCAAATGTCCTATATATCAGAGTTCACGACTGATATCCGCCACGTCAAAGGCGGCGACAACGAGGTAGCGGACGCCCTCTCACGGAATCCTGTGAACGCCATCATGCCCACACTACAGGTTGATCTTCCCGCTTTGGCAGCAGTTCAACGTCAAGATGACGAACTGAAGCACCTGTTGACCGCGACCACTGCCCTGAATCTTGAGTGGATCCCAGTTCCCGGATCCGAGGACAAGGTTTGCTGTGACACAAGCGTCAGTAAAACTCGCCCGTTCGTGCCCGCGAGCCTCCGTCGCCATGTGTTCGAGTCCTTGCACAGACTGTCTCATCCGGGGATTAGAGCCACCCAAAGACTGGTGACGGCAAGATTTGTCTGGCCGGGCGTAAATCGGGACGTCCGACGCTGGGCACGCGAATGTGTAGCTTGCCAGCGCTCTAAGATACAACGCCATACCTCGACAGCACTGGGAACACTCCCCACTCCGGATTCTCGCTTTGATCATGTCCACCTGGACATCGTCGGCCCACTGCCACCCTGCCACGGAAAGGCCTACCTGCTGACCTGTGTCGACAGGTTCACCCGCTGGGCGGAGGCCATCCCTATCGCGGACATCACTGCCGAGACGGTTGCGAGTGCTTTCCTGTACCACTGGGTAGCCCGTTTCGGTGTGCCCTCCACGATAACAACAGACCGCGGCCGACAATTCGAATCGGCCCTTTTCACTGCCATCAGTCAGCTCATGGGCACCTCACGCATACGCACGACAGCGTACCACCCCATGAGCAACGGCATGGTGGAGCGCTTTCACCGCCAGCTGAAGGCTGCGCTCACGGCAACCGAGGAACACAACTGGGTGGAGGCCCTCCCACTCGTTCTTTTGGGTATAAGGTCCACCTTGAAAGAGAACATTGGCTGCAGCGCCGCTGAGCTGGTCTACGGCACGACACTCAGGCTGCCGGGAGAGCTCTTTGCGCGCGGCTCAGAGGAGGCATCCATAGCTTGCAGCGACTATGCACTTCGCCTACGCAACGTCATGAGCAAACTGCGCGCGGTACCTCCACGGCCCCCAGGGTCGCGTGTGGTGCACGTCGACCCACAGCTCACATCGTCCCCATATGTGTTTGTACGACACGACGCGGTTCGGCGACCTCTTCAGCCACCCTATGATGGGCCGTTTCAAGTCCTCCGCCGTGGCAACAAACAATTCACAATCAAGAGAAACGGCCGTGAGGAGGTCGTGTCGTTGGACCGCATCAAGCCAGCACACATGGACCGTGACGACGCCGTGTTGCCTCCACTAAGGGAATCATCGCCAGGACCCCCCAGCTTCAATGCCAGCCCAAGTCCACGAGGTGCCCTCCCGGCTGACGCACAGCGGGCGGCTATCAAGAGCACCCACTCGCCTGGACCTTTAACTACGTTCGGCAACTCACTAGGGGGGCAGTGCTGTGGCGGCAGCCAAGCCAAGCCAAGCCGCCAGGCAGCGCCACCCTCCGCTGCTCTCCGGAACCTCCAGAGAACCTGAATAAAACCAGTTGATGTTTGGGATCCACACCGCGCGGTCGTGTCTGCTTCTCCCGCGCGTACACGCGTCCCAACACACCTAAGGAAAGTCATGTTCTTTATATGTGTAATCGCCAAAGGGCCTTCACATTTCAATGTGTTCGATTTTTTTTAATTTCTAAATTCTGGACTTTGCAATGAGCTTTTTGTGCTGTTTAGTCATGGAGACATTGTGCATTCTTCCCTTCTGTTCTTCTGAACTTGATCGTGTTAATTGTGTATAAATCTTTTGTTTCGGAAATGGACCAATAAAACGAGGTCAAGATACGTTGTGGGTGGAATTCGTCCTTTATGCTCTAACAACTACTGGCTGCGTGCATTCAAACGCAGTGCGCGCCGCGATAAAGCACAGCGCACGCGAAGAAAAAAAAAAACAAAAGCGCGCCACGCTCACGGCATAAAAAAAAAAAAGCGGCGCGCGGCACGAGAGCAGAAAAGGCGAGCGGCAAAAAAAGAAAGAAAAAGTGGCGCGCGGCATGAGAGGAGAAAAGCAACCCCCTCTCTCACCCCCATAAAAGAAAAAAAAATTAAAAAGGCGCGCGGAGTGGGAGGAAGAGGGGGCGAGAAGCGAGCGGCTGTTGTTACTGTTGCCCTGACGACGCCAACAGCGTAGTCACTACGTAACCGCTACGTAATCGCCGCCATTAGCGAGCGGCCACTCGCAAGGGGCGTAACTCTACGGGTTTTTTGGCGCTCTTCGAATTCTATGTCCCTATGGGAGGTATACAGAGAAACCGACCCCTGACATAGTTACGTAATTTGGCGACTTTCTTGAACTCACCTACGTATCCGCTGGGGTGACCGCTTGTGCTTTACAATCGCCGTCGTCGTCAGACAAGGCACTGGGTCGTGGACTGTATCAGTAGATGCATCCAAGAAACGTGGTAAGCACGCCGATCACGCAGCACTGAGTGCGCAGACAAAGCTACGAGTCCGTTGAGGCTACGACCGCTACGACGAAGCATCCAGAGGGCACAAACACAAAATCTAGGCACACTTCTGGCCGCGCGTTCCATCCGGCACGCGATAGATCTCCAACCGAAGACGAACAACGAAGATGACCACTGATAATATGCAGAAACACCGCAAATACACAAGCGCGGGACAAACTTAACGCGGTAGCGCCGTCCGGACATTTTTTCTTCTTTTTTTCATGCTGAACATAGTGAGTGTCCACAGCGCCGGCTCAGCCGGCTCCCGCGTGGGCCTTTTGCGGTGAACTGCCGCGCCGCGCCGCTGCTGCACCGAACCCGTAGGCTTCCCGCGCTCCGGGAGCGCGCGGAATGCGAGGGGAGTCTGCTACGCGCTGTTGTTTTTTGCGCTGAGTTTCCGCACAGGGCACTAGAAGTCTACTTAGCTTTATTAATTCGGTGGGGAATAGAGCTTACCCATATTTAAGCGCTGTGTTAGCGTGGGGGCAACAAAAAAAGCTTGTAAAAACTCGTGTGTCAAGCGGCATCAGCGTGACCTAGCTCCAGTGATAGAGTTCGAGAACGTTGGTGCGTTCGTAAAAACGCGCAAAGTGAACAGGCACAAAGAAGGAACGAAAAGAAACTTTTTCGCACGGCTAATCGGCCAATGGCATCAAGCATCTAGGAATTAAGAGTAATAAGAAAGATACATTACACGCGCAGTCAGCTGAAATACTTACGCGCAGTGACCGCTTCATTACCACTACGAGTATTTTACTCATTGTCACCAGTGGTTTTCTAGCCATATGCACACCGTTTTATTCGACAATTCGTTAGCCTCCACCATATTATTATGAACTTATGAACAGAGCACATCGGGAGACATAAAGGAAACAAAAGAAAGAGTAGAGACGGCCAAACGACCGCAATACTTTTGGCTTATTTTCACTTCTGAGGTAGCGTACAACAAGGTTCACCGAGTGCAACGCTTGTGTTAAATTCCGACATTTGAATGAAAAGCAATGCCAAGTAAACTTACGTTATTTCCCAAGTGTGTGCATCAAAAGTCGTATTATAGAAAATGCTGTACCAATATCCGAATATTAACAATAATATTGGGATTTAACGTCCCAAAACCACTATATGAAACATTAAAGTAACAAGTACCCCCAATCTTTCTCTAGAAGTTCAACAGCTGCCTGAACAAAAATGCAACATGCGATTGAACGTGTATATATATATATACAGTGAAACCTCGGTGATACGAATCTCACGGGACTACCAAAAATATTCGTATCATCCGAAATTCGTATCACCAGAAAGCATGGAAAATTAGCATGCGACAAAAGAAAACTGGTGTGCATTTTCATTTACTGTTTTTCAGGGCCACAGCAATGTCATGAAGAACTCTGAATTATTGTCGGTTAAGTTTTTAGATGTCGGTAATCATACCAGCACTCGTAAATATATGGCCCGTACGCGCGTGTTTAATAAATGAACCAGGTGCGTTGGCCCGCGACAGCAGTGGCCCCTTCCAAATTTTCGTATGCATTTTTCGTATGACATCGGAGTACCGCGGTGACAGTAACGGGACAGGCGCTTTGACGCGATAGATCAAGGCCACACAATTTCAGAACCACGGTCCTATGTTATGATTTTGTTATCGCGGAGGTGTTGGGCATGTCTTTTTGGCAGATTTACGGCCGTGCCTGCACAAGTGTGACCTCAATAGTCGCGCATATTGACTTTGTGAGGCCTGACTCCTTCGCGAAGACCGTCCTCGCCTTCTTTCGGTCCTCGTCCCCCCTTTCATAGGATGTTTGATGCACGAGGCAGGCACGTGCAAACACAGTACGACTGCAGCCCGCGTCGACGTGTTAGAAAAAAGCATGGAGCCAATGTCCTCTGTAACCTAAACGCGAAGGCACACGGATGCACATTAGAGGCTCAAAGATTCACGCGCACAATCTCGGAGGCCGTGACGCGTCTCTGAAGGTTTATTCTGACCGTAAGGAAAGTACTTTTTTCTTACACCGTGGTTGTGACGACTTCGCGGTATGGCATGCATGCCTGCGCTTGCGTTCCCGCGCTCGCACGTGCTTGGTTTGTCTTCCGCGACAGCGCGAACAGCACCTCTTCGTGCTTGGGCGGTAGCGTACGTTCGTATCAACCGTCGCGGGGTGAAAATTGGTTCGCAACTACGTACCCCATTACACTGCAGGCCAATGGGCCTTGGCCGGGACAAAAGAAAAATTCGTATCACCCCGAAATTCGTATGAGCTGTGATCGTATCACCGAGGTTTCACTATATATATATATATATATATATATATATATATATATATATATATATATATATATATATATATATATATATATATATATATATACACAAAAAAAGGAAGCATACAAAATCTCCGCTTCACAACACACAAACGCGTTCTATATGCGGTGAGTCGCTGCAGTATTATGTTGCAATGACGTAGTATTAAATATTGCCCAAATTACCGCAATGTTGGCTTTTGACGCTGCTTCCACCTCGGAGAAAGCCCACGGGTCCTGCATGGCAGCGCCGCGGCGCGGAAGTTCACCGCGAAAGGCCCTCACTCCTTCCATGCATTCTCGCTGCGCTTTGGTTACTAACGTAGTTCCGCCCGTGTGGTTTTGGTTTGAAGTGATTGGATCACGCACGTTGCAATATATCCCCAGTCTTTGACTGACAGCAGTAATAAACACACATAATATCAACAAACATTATAATTATGCAAGCATGGAGCAAACTTATTTATCTTTCTTATTACTTTTATTTTTTTTTATTTTTTTTTGCTAAATGTGGTTTCGCTTGCAGTCTTTGATTTAAAGTGATTGGCTCAAGTGCAGCGGGTGATTTGAACTGAGTTGCGGAGTGCAGCCTCCTCCTCGTGTTTTCTGTTCTCACTCTTCCCCCCCTCCTTTATCCTGCTCTTTCGCCACCCTGTTGACCCTGTCGGGCTGACCTGTGCGATGCTTCAAGACACGCTGAATCTCACCGGCTGTGACGATCGTCCCCGTTCTGCCCTTGCCACCTTGCTCCGCTTCCGTCAAAACGTGAGCTTAGCCTAGCGGCTTTGAAACACGGTAAGAACGCATGCACACAAAACATATTTTTCTGAAGGAACGTAAATAGCGATGGGAGAGAACGAGAAGCACACCGGTACACATAGGCGGAGAGTACGGGGGGGGATCGGGGGGCTCGCCCCCCCTCCCGGACGGCTTCAAGGCAGAGCCCCCCCCCCCCCCCCCCGGCGCCTGCCCGGGATATTTTTTAAGAGCTTGGCTTAGGTCCCCGTCCATTGACAACGAGCGTTTGGACTCCTGTCTGGCAGCTATTTATTTCACAGGGGGCTATTTATGCCCGCCTTTTCATTTCAGGCTTTTAAAATTCCGATCATGGACCAGTGACAAGTGAAACACTCAGTTAATAATTCCCCGCAAAGAGATTTCTATGTGCAGAATATGTTGTGTTAACAAACAACTGAGGCGACCTCTTAGTTTCTTTAGTGGTAGAAAATTGTATTTTCTACCACCTGAGAATTAAATTTGACCATCACAGATTGAAGACTAAAGCTTCCTGTACCGGAATTAGGCCACTGTCTTACGTCTAATGCATGTTTTAACAAAGTAATACATGCCAATAAAGAAAATAGGCGGGTCCCACTCATTGTGGGAATCGATTTTATGTGATGCAGTCACCGAGTAGCAGCCTATACGGTATTTTTCGCTTTGAGCCAAGTGCTGCGAGGAGGATCGATGTCTTTAGTTGAAAAATGAATCGGGAGTGAGCACAAGAGGTATTCATACTAATATCGTGGTGTAGGCGCCAAAGAGAATAAGGTGTTATTAAAGTCTTTAATTATATTCTTTAATTTAGGAGGCGGACATGCTCTCTCGATATATATATATATATATATATATATATATATATATATATATATATATATATATATATATATATATATATATATATATATAAAGCGATGGGGAGAACAATGTAGAAGAGCAAGCCGGGCCCCGCCCCCTCCGGCAAAATAAAAACTCTCCGACTATGCCGGTACATATTTATCGCGAAATGTCAATCGCTACCCCCCTTCAACGCCCATATTTTTTAGATACAAGTTTCATGAGAAAGAATCGCTCGAAAAGACAGAACGGCGAACTTTTACAAACGAAACATGGAGTTGCGAAGGTTGGTTGGTGTGGTTAGGCCGGGTGCATTTGTGGTTGGAGAAACGAACGGGTGCACTTGCAAATATAGGCGTGCCCCAGGAGGGGGGGGGGGCGCAAAGCCAGCCCCATACGTTGGCATAATAGGGAGGGGGGGGGGGCACTGCGACGAACCTTCGCCCCCCCCTCCCCTTAAGGTGAACCCTGCGCACGCCTATGCTTACGAATATCGCCTGTTTCGCTTGTTGGTACCTCTCAGTACTCCTTTATATTTTTGTAGCGTATACATTTAGCTAGATTTTCGAAGTCTCGTCGATGATGCGCGAGACAATCTTGGTGTCATTTTATCCGACACCCTTAAAAGCAGGCATAGTAGATTTCTCTTCGAGAATTCATTTTATCGCCTTTACGGGTAGGCAAACCGCATATATCGATTTCGCAAAAATACGTCAGTTGGTCACCCGAGGACACGCGGGAAAGTCCCTCCCCGTGAGGAAAAGACAGCCTCTTGTGAGGGAAAGCCGACTTCTTGGGCCGTTTCATGCTGTCCGATGTGTTTGATGTATCAAATGCTCCGGCTAATTTTGTTCGATGTGGCTGTAGATGGTCATATTAATTGACGTTAAAGCATTGTCGTATTTGAAAACAGTGCTATGCAAATGATGATTCGATTTACCCGAGTTCTATAGATAGGAGGTTTTCTCTGTATTTCCACCACTAGGTGGTCTTTGACAGGCAGTCTCTTTATGAATGCACTTTGCACAATGAACATACGTTCAATGAGCCTAAGAGCTATATTTCGCTTTGACACTTATGTCGGCCTCACTCAATCGCACTGTTCTTCAATTAACTACACACGAATATACGCTATTCTCTGCCCTCCCCTCCTCTTTTTTTATCCTCCTCACCCTCACTTCACTTTCCCACCCAGTTGTTATACTGTTCTATAAACGGCTATGCTATGGTTTACCACCCACTCCTTTCCCTATTTGTCCCCCCTCACTTATGTTTCCCCCCTCGCTATAAGGTACTACGCATGGCTATGCTGTTTTACCCTCCCCTCATTCTTTCCCTCCCCCCTCACCCTTACATCACTCCCCAACGCTTTCTGTTCTCTTTCCCCCCTCGCTATACTGTACGACTCATAACGATGCCATGCTTTACCCTCCCTCTCTTTTCCTTTTTCCTCACATGCACTTTCCTTTCCCGAACCCTTTCACTACTTTACTATGCTTGACATGTATTGTGCCTGCGTGATGACACACATGGCTACAAAACAGTCATTTGGGCTAGTTGGTGCCGATTCATTTTAAAAGCAAAAAAGTGGGGCGCACTACGGAACAGGGACAAGAGCAGAAGACGACAACACAGGCGCACTCTCGCAACTGGAAGTTTATTGAAAAGGAAACACATATATAGCTTACAACATTACCACGTGGTACATTTTCTCTCGCCTAAACACCCGAAAGACTATCCCCGTTGTACACAGATTCTTCAAGGCGCATGCGTCCAACCGGAAAAATTCGAAGAAAACTAAATATTCGTTTACAGGAGCACAACAGAGCGGTGACGTCAGGAGAAGGTGCCCACTTGGCGCAGCATTGCGCCACGTGCGGGTGCTCACCTTTTTTATTGACGCGACCGTTCTATCTAGACACCTAGATAAAACCACACGTGAATTAATAGAAGCCTTCCACATCAAGAGATGCCGGGAAAGATGTGTCAGCCACCCGTCTATTGCCATAACAGAGAAAGCGTACTCGTATTTGATTAACACGCTGCACTAAAATTTTATTTTTCTTCGAATTTTTCCGGTTGGACGCATGCGCCTTGAAGAATCTGTGTACAACGGGGATATTCTTTCGTGTGTTTAGGCGAGAGAAACTGTACCACGTGGTAATGTTGTAAGCTATATATGTGTTTCCTTCTCATTAAACTTCCAGTTGCGATAGTGCGCCAGTGTTGTCGTCTTCTGCCCTTGTCCCTGTTTCGTAGTGCGCCCCCACTTTCTTGCTTTTAAAACACATGACTATGCTGTGCTTTACCCCTCCCTTCCTCCTTTCCCTCCTCCTCATCATCACTTCCATTCTCCTTCCCTTGCTATACTGTACTACACACGGCTATGCTATGCTCTACCCCTCGTCCTTTCCCTCCCCTCGCCCTTCTTCTACTCATACCCTTTGCTATACTATATAACATACGACTATATGCTATACAACGCTGGCTTTGTTATGCTTTACCCTCTCCCCTTCTCATTCCCATCCTCCTCACCCTAGCATCACTCCTCACCTTCGCTCGCCTTTACCGTACCCTTACTATAGCGTACTACACATAACTGTGTTATGCACGGTATTTCCTGCGTGACTCCATACGTGGCTATGCTTTACATCACCCTCTCCCTTCCCCTTCTCCTTTTTTTTTCTCATTCTCACCCTCACTTCCCTTTCCCGCACCCTTTCTATACCACACTATACATGGCTGTGGGACGACATACATGGCTGTGTTATGCTTTACTCTCACCGCTCTTTCTTGCCTTCATAATCATCCTCTCATAACTCACTCTTATCCTCACATTCTTTTCCCGCACGCTTTTTATACATGGCTATGCTATACACAATTTTGTATTCATGATGCCAAGCGACATGAGATCGCAGCATACGAGGACAGTACATTTCCTCCTCTCCCTCACCTCACTCCTTCTCACCCTCAATTCCCTCTCTCACCTCCTTGCTGCACATGGCTATACTATACATGGCTATGGTATACATAGTTTTGTCTGCGTGACGCCAAGAGCGACACGAGACGACGACAGGATGTCATAACGACAGCCCGGGCCTCTAAAGTGTTCTCCGCACTTATGAAAAACCTCTAAAGGCACGCGGAGAAATTACTATATATACATAGAGCTATACACGCTGCCCACGCTTTCCACCAAATAACTTTGTCTGAAAAGGTAGCCTGGTAACCAGAGCCCTTTGGTTAGAAAATAACTTGAAGGCAAGCCACCACATTAATTAGAACTTAATTAAATCATTAATTAGAGAGGGAAGCCACCTTTTACACCTTTTGCAAGTGGCCCATTAAACACGGAGACACTTTCTGTACCTCAAAAAACGGGACATGTTTCTTCGTATTTAGGGTGATTACTTGTATATTCCAATAAACAGACAGGCATCCTTCAAGATTACGTAGACTTTGTTTGTCGATTTCACGGTGTGGGGATTGAGGCTAGCCCGTCGCCATTGCGCGGTCTTTTCCGCCTATTTCTGCCGTCCCCATGTCCTCGCATGACTCTCCCCTACTCCGCGGTCCGTCGGTGCTGGGAGAGCGGTAGTAACGCTAACCTCTCTTCCGGCGCCGATTCTCGACTGTGGCGCCGCGCTCGAGTCTCGCGAGACGTTTCGCGCGCGCGACGAGAGTCAGAATCTCTCTGGACAGCGTGGGGTAAGTACGTCTTATTGCTTTCCGTCCGTCGGCTCCTTTGTTCTTGGGGTTCGCTCGGACGGTTCGCCAACGGTGCCTTGCGCCCGCGGCGAACGCTTACCTTCCGTTGCCCTTTTCCGAACGCTAGGCCGAAGAGTGGTGCGGTGTGTTCGCGCGTGGTCTTACTACGCCAAGCCGTACCTATCGAAGCCGACGCGAGCGGAGTTTGCCCTCACTCGAGCGATCGGGCCCTTCGGTCACTGATCGTGAGAGTACGCAGCGTAGTCGCGAGGGAACGTTTCCCCCAGCGACGTGTCGCCGTGAGCCCTTTTTCCCGCGGAGACGAGCTAGCGGCACCCTTTGTGTTGTATTTTCGCCCGTGGCGTGGTGAAGCCCGTTGCTTTTCCCGCCGCCTTTTGGGAGCGGGCGTTGTACTGCGTTTGTGGTGTTGCCGCAGGCAATAAAGTGTTGCGGATTCTCGAGAGCAGTATACTGTGTACTTGCCGCGCTGCGCTCGGTGCCTTTGCTGCCCGAACGCACTTGTGCTGCGGCGCGCTAGTTCACGCGAGGCGACGGCAAACGCGGCCCTGTGGCTCGCTAAGTCCGAACCCATGCTAGTGGCCGTACTCCTGTGAGATACGTGCACACTACAACGGACACTTTTAAAGGGGCACTGACACAAAAACTTTGGCCTCGCGTTTTTTTTTTTTTTTGCTGCAATGTGTTGCTGGGGGCCTGTTTGTCATAACACGGCACCTCATTTGCTGCAGCGCGCGACAGATATTTAATTACAGGCTCCTCATTACCGACCAGTTTCAGTTTCGGTTAGAGAGAGCTCGAAAAACGACAAGCCGCCGGGTGCAACTATCACCACCTAGTGTGCGCAGCTCTCGATCACGTCAGCACACAGTACTGTGACGCACTTCCGCACGGTCCGCATCAAGAAGTCCTTTCGAAATAGGAAGCGGAACAGCAGTGTTGCCCAACACAAAACTTTCAACGGGTGCGCCGCGGCCACGGACTTGCGACCAGCCGCCGAGCAGTATAGACTGCTGGAACAAACGCGGAAAAAGAAAAATGGCCGCTATGACGTCATCATAACTTGTTGCAGCGTGGTCACGTGAGGGAAGTAGAGGGGTCACCGAGGGTCACCTCTGATGGTGTCAGTAGCGCGACGGAGTCGGTCGCTCACGCAAACTTCAAAATTAATTAAAAATACCTTCCAAGCTATATTCGCTGTTGATATTTTGCAGATGATATACACATGTTCACGGGAATCGAACCCGCAGGCTATCTCGGCAGCGAAATTTTGTGTCAGTACCCCCTTAAGAGCGTAGTGTTAATATAAGCACCCATTTGGAAAATAGGCATTTAATGGCACTTATAGGCGTTTAGGCACGATCGCCAAAAATAGGCATTTATAGGCACTATAAAAACACTATAAAAGTCCTTCTCAACCTCTAATTCGTGCTCATATATCAATGTGGCACGATAGGAACGCAAGGAACAAAATAGGCATTTGCCTAAAATCCGGTCTCTAGTTATCAGTCATGCGAGCCGGTCGCTATCCAAGGCAGAGGCCAACTATTCCACAACAGAAAAGAAGGAGTGCCTCGCCATCATCTGGGCTACGTCAAAGTTTCGCCCCTACCTCTATGGCAGGCCCTTCAAAGTTGTGAGCGACCACCACGCCTTGTGTTGGCTAGCTTACTTGAAGGACGCTTCAGGTCGTCTCGCAAGATCGAGTCTAAGGATTCAAGAATTCGACATCACCGTCGTTTACAAGTCCGGACGAAAACACTCCGACGCCGACTGCTTATCTCGAACCCCCGTCGACCCGCCGCCGCAGGACGACCAGGAGGATGACTTCCTGGGAACCATAAGTGCCGACGATTTCGCCGAACGACAACGAGCCGACCCGGAACTCAGGGGCCTTGTGGAGTACCTTGAAAGCAAGACCGCCTTTGTTCCGAAGGCATTCAAGCGAGGACTCGCTTCGTTTTTCTTGCGAAACGGCGTTCTGATAAAGAAGAATTTCTCGCCACTTCGAGCCAACTAACTTCTCATAGTGCCCTCAGCATTGCGACCAGAAGTACTCCAGGCACTACACGACGACCCGACGGCTGGATACCTCGGACTTTCCCGCACGCTCGCAAGAGCACAGGAAAAGTACTACTGGCCGCGCCTTGCCGCCGACGTCGCCCGCTACGTAAGGACTCGCCGAGACTGTCAGCGACGGAAGACACCGCCAACAAGATCAGCAGGCTTCCTTCAGCCGATCGAGCCTCCTCGGCGACCGTTCCAACAGATCGGGATGAACCTCCTGGGGCCGTTCCGAACGTCGACTTGCGCAAATAAATGGATCGTCGTAGCCACAGACTACCTCACCCGCTACGCCGAAAGAAAAGCCCTGCCCAAAGGCAGTGCCGCCGAGGTAGCCAAGTTCTTCGTTGCGAACATCGTCCTTCGACACGGCGCCCCAGAGGTTCTCATCACCGACAGAGGCACGGCGTTTACGGCTCACCTAACCCAGGCGATCTTTCGACACAGCCACTCAAGCCACCGCCGGACCACCGCGTACCACCCACAGACCGACGGCCTGACCGAGCGTCTAAATAAGACCATCGCCGACATGCTGGCCATGTACGTCGACGTCGAACACAAGACGAGGGACGACATCCTGCCGTACGTGACCTTTGCATACAACACGGCCGTGCAAGAAACGACACAGATGACGCCATACGAGTTGGTCTACGGACGGAGCCCGGCAACGACGCTCGACGCCATGTTACCAAACTTTACCGACGAGGAAAACATCGACGTGACCGCCTACCTACAGCGTGCCGAAGAAGCACGACAGCTCGCCCGACTGCGGATCAAGAATCAGCACACGCCTGACAGCCACTGCTACAATCTTCGACGATGCTTCGTGGAATACCAGCCCGGCGACCGCGTTTGGGTGTGCACGCCGATACGACGACGTGGACTTAGTGAAATAGACCATCTCCCGCTAAAGGGAACCATGTGTAGATGCGAAGCAGCGGGCGCTAACGCTTACACTGGCGGCGGCGTTGACGCTGGCGTTCATCGCAGTGTTGCGCAGGAGAGAAAACTGGGGAGGCGCAAAGCACGCAGTGATGGACCGGTGTTTCCTACTGCAACATGTCAATCGCTGCTAATGTGCAATGAGAGACAGAAGACTTCGACTAGACACAGAGACCCGCAGTCCGCTTTTAGTTAACGCGCACGCTGCGAATTTTTATTGTTCAACAACGCACAGGAGAAATCTCCCACCGGCACCACCTTGCAGGTCAAGATCCAGTGCCATATATACGGGGTGGCCAGTGAACGGTTGTGCAGCGCGAGCAATCGGTTTTTAGATGCGAAGCATTTTATGCTCGGGGCTCTGTCCGTCCCTCCCGCGTCCCGCGTCCGGCCACTGTCATGAAGTAGGGAAGCACCCATTATGCCAACCAGATGGCCGAGAGCACAGAGAGGCTGCTTAGCAATGGCTAGGCAGGTGGTGTCTGTCGCCCAGGTTGACCCCATTCCTTGAGTCATGGCCGAGAGCACAGAGAGGCTGCTTAGCAATGGCTAGGCAGTTGGTGTCTGTCGCCTAGGTTGACCCCATTCCTTAATCTTGCTTGCATGTGTTTGGAGGGGGCTTAGTCCGTCCCTCCTTCCCGCGTCCCACACCCCCCACAGCGCATGCGCGTCCCCTCCCCTGTGATCTCCTACGCTCACCCCCCTTCCTCTACTCTAGGAATCATCTACTCTACGGAGCGGCGCATCCGCGTTCTCTCTCCTCTAGGAATACTCTACGAAGCGGCCCCGGCGTCCCATATCCCCACAGCGCATGCGCGTCCTCTCTCCTCTTGGAATCATCTACTCTACGGAGCGGCGCGAACGACAGGTGGTGTGACAGCTGCTTACTCCGCTGGGGGGCGCCACGGTAGTTCCGCGGTATGAAAATGACGGAGCGCCGCAATGAGCGCCCGGACCACTACCGTGAAATGAGAGCGGTGACGTTCCTCCCGCTCAAGCTAATTATATGCCCGCTGCTTCGCATCCACACATGGTTCCCTTTAGCTGGAGGTGGGTACTTTTTTCAATCAAGAAACTCGCTAGCAGACGCTGCCTGCGTCGGCGTCGCGAGGCGAGAGAGGGGGAGCGTAAGAGAGGAAAGAAAGGAGGGGAACAGCATGCGCAGTGGGAGTGTCGTCGCCGCGGGCAGGGATGCCTAGGGAGAGAGGGAGGAGCGTAGGAGAGTAGAGAGAGGGGGGGGGACGTGCATGCGCAGTGGGAGTGTGGTCGCCGCGGGCAGGGATGCCTAGGGAGAGAGGGGGGAGCGTAGGAGAGCAGAGAGAGAGGGGGGGACGTGCATGCGCAGTGGGAGTGTGGTCGCCGCGGGCAGGGATGCCTAGGGAGAGAGGGAGGAGCGTAGGAGAGCAGAGAGAGAGGGGGGACGTGCATGCGCAGTGGGAGTGTGGACGCCGCGGGCAGGGATGCCTAGGGAGAGAGGGGGAGCGTAGGAGGGGAGAGAGCAAGGGAGGCGCATGCGCAGTGAGGGTGTGGTCGCCGCGGGAAGTGATGCCTAGAGGAGAGAGAGGGGGGAGAGGAGGTTCTTTCTTTTTTATTTTTTTAAAGGGTTTGCGCATGCTCAGTAAGGGTGGTCTCGCCGCACACCACCACCACCACCGGATTGAGCTTCGCCATAAGATGCTTCACATCTAAAACTTCTGCGACGATACTTCGGACCGTATAGGGTGCTTCGACGTCTCGGCACACTCGACTACAAGGTTGTCCCCGACGGCATTACGAACTCTCAACGGCGCCGTGCGCGACCTGAAGTCGTCCATGTCGTGCGCCTCAAGCCGTTTTACGCGCGGTAGAGAACCTGAGGACTGTACTTAATTTTTTCATGCGACTTCCTTGCTTGTGGGTATTGTTTATTGAACTTCCTTGATTTATTGTCGTTATTTATTGTTGCATGTATTTTTCCCATGTGTTCTGTTCTAAGCATCGGGACGATGCCTTTTCAAGGGGGGGGGCATTGCCACGCGCGTTTCTTTTACTGTATTCGGTTTCCGCCCAAAAAGACTATCAGCAGTACTCGGCGCAAAGCGCGCCTTAGTGTTCCAGAAGCTTCTCGGTTGTGGTAGATCATTTTGTTAAAGGGGTACTGACACAAAATTTCGCGGCTGAGTAGCCTGCTGGATCGATTCCCGTGTACATGCGTGTACCATCTGCAAAATATCGACAGCGAATAAAGCTTGGAAGGCATTTTATATGAATTTTGAAGTTCGCGTGCGCGATCCAGCATTCTAGGCCGCACCTGGCGGCGACACCCTCGGAGGTGACCCGAGGTGACCCCCCTACTTCCCGGTACAACAGGTTATGATGACGTCGTAGCCGCCATTTCTGTTTTGGCGCGCTCGCCACTGCGCTAGACTGCGCTGTTGGTGACTGCTCGGCGGCTGCTCGCGAGTGTGTGGCCGCGGCCAAGAGGAGGCGCTGCCGCGGCGTACGCGTTGCCGCGGCGTACGGGCGCTGCCGCGGCGTAGGCGCTGCCGCGGCGTACGGGTCCTTTGTCCCCGCTGTTATTCATGCTGTACATGGTGAGGATGGAAAAAGCGCTAGAAGGGAGCAACATTGGATTTAATCTGTCACACAAACAGGCAGGCGCGATGGTTGAGCAGAAGTTTCCAGGTCTATTTTATGCTGACGATATTGTCTTATTTGCGGACAGTCAAGATGATATACAGCGGCTGGCAGATATATGCGGAAGGGAGGGCGAGGCTCTAGGACTAGGTTTTAGTGCAACAAAATGTGGATTGATGGTATTCAATGATCACGAAGACCATGCGGTCTTAATACAGGGCCAAGAAATACCGAGGGTAAGCGAATACAAGTACCTCGGAGTGTGGGTAAATGAGGGGGATAGATATATGGAGGTACAAGAGAAAGCATCGGTAACAAAGGGAAAGAGGAATGCTGCAATCATGAAGCACAGAGCGTTATGGGGATACAATAGGTACGAGGTGCTTCGAGGGCTGTGGAAGGGTGTGATGGTTCCGGGGCTTACATTTGGGAACTCAGTGGTGTGCATGAAGTCAGAGGTGCAATCTGGAATGGATGTAAATCAAAGGACTGTGGGACGCCTCGCGTTGGGCGCTCACGGGAAGACGACAAATGAGGCTGTAAAGGGTGATATGGGATGGACAGGTTTTGAAGTGAGGGAAGCTCAGAGCAAAATTAGATTTGAAGAGAGGCTGCGGAAAATGAAGGAGAGTAGATGGGCAGGGAAGGTTTTCAGGTATTTGTATAGAAAAAGCGTCGACACGCAGTGGAGAAAAAGTACTAGGAGGCTCACCAGTAAATATACGGCTAGCAGTGTGGGCGACATGGCAACAAGGAGCATTAAGCGAAAAGTCAGAGAGGCGGAGAGGACTTATTGGATGACAGCGATGGAAAAGAAGCCGGCTCTCAGTGACTACCGAAAGGGAAAAAACGAAATAAGGAGGGAGAGGTTTTATGATAATTCAAGGGGAAGCGCTTTACTGTTTGAGGCAAGGTCGGGTTGCCTTAGAACGCGTAGCTATAAAGCGAGATTCTGTAACGAAGAAGAACAATGTACATGCTGTGGGGGGAACTAAGGAAACGATGGAACATGTACTGATTGAATGTGGCGATATCCACCCAGATATACGTGTGGACACGAGTCTACATGAAGCCTTGGGTTTTAGGGACAACAATGGAAAGCTGAACACGTCCGCAATAGAAATAAGTAAGAGACGGTTAGAGTATTGATGGCAGAAAAGTAGAGATAAAGGACAAAAAATGAAGAAGGGGGAAAATAAGGTCATTCTGCCTTAAGAAGCAGAGAGATGGACCGTGAACTTATATTTTTCTTTGCTGTAATAACATAGATTTAATCAATGTTGATAAGGCATTAGGCCACCATAAAAAAGAAAGTTTTTTTTCGAGCCTGGTGGCAGACATGTCACAGCCCCGTTATAAAGGGGACGCTCATAGCATCCATCCATCCATCCATCGTTGAAAGTTTTGTGTTTGGCGACACTACAGCTTTCCCATTTCCTGCTCCCAAGGACTTCTTGATTTCCCTGTGCTGCCTGGGCTGCAGTGACAAGCCACAATGCCGAAATCCTACTGCGCCGTTTCCTTCTGCACGTCGAAGTCGGGATCAGGCGTATCGCTGCATACGTTTCCCCGCGACGAACCTCGGCGGCAGAAGTGGATCGAGTTCGTGTGCGCTTGTGGACGTCAGGAGTATCAGGACTGGTCCCCCGTGCAGAACAGTCGCGTTTGCGGGCTCCATTTCGAGGCGCATTGCTTTACCACACAGGCGCCGGACTTGGCGTACATGGGTCTTCCGACTCCACCCTGTGCATCGCTCACGTCTGGTGCTCTGGTGTTACCTAGCTTTCTTCGGCACCAACAACTTGAAGGGCATCACAATGTTATCAAGTGATTCAATCGGATATTGAACGTAGAAAAAGCGAACGTACTTTGGCTAAATGAATTGCCCTGCAGAACATTTGTGCACGAATGTGTCGGGTCTTACCATAGTACATTGCCGACGCGAGGTTCATCGTGGTCGTCACCGCTGGTATCGTTGCCGCTTCCCGACGAAGCACTCCTCGCCAGCGGGTCAAACCTGAAGTGATTCGCCCCGTCGTAAATTCCTTCCATCCCCGTCGCAAGAAAATTGTCGCCATCAGACGACGATGAGCCCGACGACGACAGCGAGGACGATAACGGCGACGACATCACGCAGCATGGGTGACAAGCGAATGCAAGCAGACGATGCAGACCGCGCGGAAGTGCGTCACTGTTCTGTGTGCTCCGTGACCGAGCGTTTCACTCGCTAGGTGGTGAGAGTTGCACCCGGCGGCTTGTCGTTTTTGGAGCTCTGTCAAACCGAAACTGAGGCTGTGTCGGTAATGAGGAGCTTGTAATTAATTATCTGTCGCGCGCTGCAGCAAACGATGTGCCGTATTATGACTAACAGGCCCCCAGCAACACATTGCAGCAAAAAAAACGCGGGGCGAAAATTTTTGTGTCAGGACTCCTTTAAGACTGCACGCAAGACGCTAACACTCGAGATTATTCCAGAGCTTACGCGACGACCAGTGATAAGGCTAGAATGTTCGACGTGTGATGTATAAAAAGCCGGCGTGCTCCAACGATGATCAGTTGATTGACGGACGACGCTCTGTTCGCCGCTACCAGTGCCAGTGGGTATCGCTGTAATCTGACTTTCCGTTTACCGGCCACAAGTTCGGCCTAATAACAGTTTAAAATCTTGGACATACCGACTACTGCCTTCACCGACACGTCACGGCCACGTGACAATATATATATATATATATATATATATATATATATATATATATATATATATATATATACAAGCACTAAAGTGGCTCAGTTACTCTGAATAAACTATACACGCCGAGTCACCACTAGAAGAAAGGATCAAGACAGAACAAATCAATAAGGCACGCACTTTCTGCTTCATCTGTCTCTTTCTTCTGGCGGTCGTCCGGCGTCTAGTTAATGGACAGTAATGTACTAACAAGCCGAGTAATTAGTTCGGCCCAATTACACCGAGATCGTGAATCTTCTCTGTTCCAATCAACCCGTTTCATTTTTGTGATAATTGTTGTACCTTCCAGCAGTCGCTTCGGGTACAAAAATTAATTAGCAGTATCTCTCAACGGCATATATGAAGCAAGCATATATGTCGACGCGGAAGGGATCAGGTGGCGAGGCGCGTCCACGTCACTCAAAAGTTCTGGTACACTTACGCCTGTATTCAGGAACGCTCCTTGACTTGAACTTGACTTGCCACCGCCTCAAGGCAGCAGTGCGCTTGAAACGCGTTTGTGCCGCCTTGGCACTGCTGAAGACAGCGCGTTCGTAGAGCGTTTGTGCTGCATTGAAGGCGGTGGCAAGTCAAGTTCAAGTCAAGGAGCGTTTCTGAATACGAAGGTTAGGGTTGCCAACCGTCCCAAATTTCACGGTATTGTCCCGAATTTTCATACAGCATGTGGAGTCTCGCACAGTCGCTGTCCGGACACCTATATGACCCGGATTTGTTTCGGACCACCCAGTTATAAATTTTGACGTGATTCAACGCACGCCCAATACGCGCGCCACTCTACGGAACACGAAGTTATCACGAATCGCACGGACGAAGCAATGTTGCGGTGGCTAGGGGTGGCTGCATTTTAGCTGAACAGTACATTCTCCAGAAAGATGCAGTGTTCCGAACTGCGCGTAGCCAGCTGAAGTACCACTTCAAGAGACCGCAACAATAAAGAAACAATGGATTTGTCTGCAAGATACCGCAATAAAGACAACTGATTTCTCCGACTCCCTACGTTAGTGTATGCCCCCCCCCCCCCCTTCCCCCGTCCTGTCTTCCCTCATGGAAGAGTTGGTTACCCTAAGTGCACTCTACCGCTAGTCAGCGTACGTGAACGGCGCCAAACGCCAGCCATGCGATGTATTTGACGCATAGGGTGGCGTCTTCGACATGCCAGCCGATCGAAACGAGTGCCAGTAGACGCTTGCAGAAAAG
>JALIZH010017403.1:0-29585 GCA_030522465.1 Rhipicephalus appendiculatus | reverse complement strand
ACGCATCCGCATCAACACGTCATGTGCATGCAAGGTCACGTGCGCATGACGCGCCCGAGCGGTATGCCATCAATGTTGTGTCGTTTCGGCATTCTCGGTTGTGTATTGCCTGTTTTTGTGGGATGGATTCCTCAGTGCGCATATATTTGGAGAGGCTGGCACTGATCATATGTATCCTTACCGCTATACACTGCGTCGCACCGCTGCAACTGCTGTCAGAGACGATGCACCAAAAACATGCCAAGAGTTGTCAGGGGCTGGCGCCGGCACGACGCGAGAACGGCGAGAAGGCGAACGCATGTGAAACGGAGGCCGATTCGTGTATAGCACCTCGCTGTGATTCGAAATAAAAAATAAAAATAAAAGCCGGCAGATCCCACGCACTGTGGGAATCGATGTAATGCGAAGCAGCCAGGAAGGAGCAAATCATGCTTTACATAATTTGCATGTCATGTTTTACATGTTACGACCTGTCATTTGTGTTCGTCATACAGTCACGTCGCGATATACCAATATTGGTGTATGTCAAGCTAGCGAACTGGACGCAAGCGCACAATGAGCGTGCCATGTAAATGGCATTGTAGAAGACATGCGTGCCAAGATTTTCATGTTACCACCTGCCACTTATGTTCGTTATACAGTCATGTCACTCAATACCAAATTTGGTGTATATCAAGCTAACGAAACGGCCGCTAGCGCGCTGTGAGCATGGAATGCAAGTCATGTCGCTCATGACATGTCATGATTTCCATATTACCACTTGTCATTTACGTTCGTCATTGAGTCGTGCCACTCAATCCCAAATTTGGTGTATGTCAAGCTAACGAAATGGCCGCGAGCGCGCCATGAGCGCGGCATGTTAATCATACTTTTCATGACAAGTTAGTCATGATTTTCATGATATGACCAGCCATTTATGTTCTTCATACAGTCATGTTATGCCATACCAAATTTGGTATAAATCCCATTAACGATACGGCCAGGAGAGCACAAAGTCGTAGGCGGCTAGATAGCTAGATAGATAGATAGATAGATAGATAGATAGATAGATAGATAGATAGATAGATAGATAGATAGATAGATAGATAGATAGATAGATAGATAGATAGATAGATAGATAGATAGATAGATAGATAGATAGATAGATAGATAGATAGATAGATAGATAGATAGATAGATAGATAGATACGCTCAAAGTCGCCGAAGTTCGCTAAGAAATGCTTCGCATTTAAAACGCGCTCACATACTGTTTGTGTGTTTTATTATTTCTTTCCGCTTTCATTCATCTGCTCAACTACAGATTACACAAATTACACGTCACCTCGAATAATTCTCGCAATGTCACGTGTTATATACGGTGAGCGACGTCAGAGCGCCAATGTCTACGTAAAAAAGCGGCGTGAAAGCAGCACCATTCCTTGTTGCACATGATCCCCTCCATCTTGGGGCGCGCGCCCGCGAGAAGGGCAAGCGGCGTTCAGTTTGAAATTTCACGTATTTCCGCGACGCGTGTCATTGCAAATCTTGGCAGATGTGATCGTGAGCGCCCTGCATGCATTAATTACACTTGTCAGCTCTAAATGCTCAAACCTGGTGAGGGACCCTTTAAGGTGTTCACCGACAGGAGAGAAAATGACCCAACGCGATTAGACCCAGCTAATGCAAGGCATCCCTCCGCGGTCTGGCTATCTCTTCCTGCACTACCCTTCTCAGCCTTGCCAAAAAGAAAGATATCCAGGAGTGTGTTCATTTGACGGTGGACATTTGACTTGCCATGCTATACAAAAAATGAGAGACCGTATCTGCGAACTCTGCGGGAAATGCATGGCTGTGTTCCACCGTTGGCGCCTTTCTGCTGTCATAAACAATAACATTTTCTTGCTTCCTGTCGTAGATACAGGTCGCGCACGTCTCTGTTTGAAATTCTTTGAATTTATGTAAAAATTTATTGCGCCTATATTTACGATTTTGGAGGCCTAAAACAATGTTTTACCTGCCTATTTTTGGCGCCTAGAACGCGGTTTTTTAGTGCCTAAAAATCCGGCCTCTAATAATGACTATATCCGTACACATTTCTGTACCTTCCTCTTGTACATGGAACTCCTATTTTTTTTATTTTTCATGGGACCCGAAACTAGCCTTTGGCTATGGGTCCAACCAGTTTTGGTATTTCTGTAATTTACGCCTGCAAATAAAGAACTGAATTGAATTGAATTGAAATCAAGTATTCTAGCACAGAGCCACGTCAGGTCTCGAAACTGCTTTGGAAAAAGACCCTATGGAGGCGGAATATTGGTGAAACGTCAATTGTGCTTGCAGTGCTGGCTATCTAAATTTAAAAACATTACATATATACACCTATGGTGAAGGAGTCATGTCCAGTTAACGTCAATTGTATACTTAAACGCCATCCACTGTAGTTGGTTTACGTAGCACTATTCACGGCTACCATCCTCGCAAGCACAAGCGCTACATATCAGCTTACCGCTTCTGGTGTCGGTAATACCCAAGTTGGCATCTTTAAGCAACTGTAAACAACTGGTTATATCAAACATATGCGACTGTTCAACATATGTCTGTGCGTACATTTGTACATATCTTTAGTGCCATTTCATATCGTTTCGCTCGATAAAAAAATTACAACCCAGTCACCTTACTTCCGCATGCTTCGCGTAACATCTATTCCCATGGAACTTGGGATCTGGCTAATTTTTTCTACCATGACCTCGCCCTGTTTGGCCATCAAATGGCCCTTGCGCCATAAAACACCATGTATCATCATTATCACAGTAAAAGGACTTCGTCGAGGCAACCGAAACACGCCTGTTCAGCAAGGCATGCAGGATCCATCGACCCACAGTTTCTTTCCAGTAACCTTCTATAACAAAAACAAACAAACAAAAAAAGAGCAGAAAACATTGGAATAATAAACGCTACATAGAAGATTTAAGCACTCTACGTTACACCCGAAAGGAAGCAGAATGAAGGTACAATGCACAACAGAGGAGTTCCCGTAGAGTTGGTTCCCTACGAATCTGTAAAGTGCGAGATGAGATGCGAATTCGCAGAACGGCACATTCGGGAGAACTATCGGCTAACGCTTGGCTGCTCGTTCCGAGAGAGTGCATTCGGCTGTGAGAGCGGTGAGAGGTGCTGCCGTGCCGAGAGAAAACAAAGAAAGGGGTGGGGGGGGAGTGCCCTTTTCGAGGGTCAAGTGCGGCACGCCTCTCGAAGAGCGACGGTGAGTAACGATTCTGCGGGCTCGATGGGTTACCACTTTCCCCGATTCTGTTGCCAGAAAGCTTTTCAAGTACGTTGTTTTTAAAGACGATAGTCTTTCTTGGGATACCTAAACGGAGAAATTTTGGTCTGTCTGTTTGTCTGTTTGTCGGCACGTCACACGATTGAGCTAGTTGGCCAAACTTTAACCCCCTGCCTTACGACCTCCAATCATGACCAAGGAGCATGTGTTCATACGGGTGAGCGTGGGCAATTAAAAATCAAATATTACGCATACCTGAGGCACAACATCAATACCTTAGTACTATTCACAGTGTTCCTTTAAAACAAAATCTATAGATACGTAATTATAAAGATCCTAGTGTTTATTACGCGGCGCTGCTGTGTACAAAACAAGTCTCCGCCCAGTGATTTAACTTCGACGCTGTGGCTGGCTGTGGTGCTGCCACCTGGCAGCAGCATTGTTCAACACAAGCCGATGTTCCCCGGTAGCGCTGTAGATGGCGTCCTCTTCTGTTTTATCAATGCCAGCCAGATGCGGCTGATTCATCGTAGAAGAGCGCTGTCTCAGGCAAGGCAAAACATATATGGCCGCTTGATGAAATACGACCCACTCTACAAGACATGATCAGAGAACGCAGAGAAAAGACCGACGACCAAATTTCAGCGGAGAAACGCCGGCGTCCGTCTAAGCGCGCCCGGAAAACGTCCGAAAAACGAGCCCAGCGGCTAGCCCAGCTATTAAATTGTGGTACTCATGCCGCTCATGCAGTGCAGTCGGCACAAGACTATCGTCTTTCGACGACATTTGCAGCGAAGCACGCAGATACGCGGCCAATTTTTTTCTCGCCCGACAACCGCCGAACGCGGACTAGCCTGGCGGACATTTGGGAGGCCCCTCATTGTGCTGTTGAAATGGTGTAATGCCTCGTGCGATTTTATGCTTTTGCCACGCAATTTTACACGTATTAACGTGACTCCTTGCACCATACAACACCTCTATACCTAGGCTTTCTTTTTTTTTCAAGCCAGTTTTAAGCACTGGTTCTGGCTCTGTGATAGGAATGCCACGGAGAAGCATGGTTTCGATTGCGGCACGCAGCTAAGATTTTTACTTTTTGTATGTTTCCTATTTCTCGCTCACAAAGAACGACGCTGATGCCGACACCGAAATTTCTGCGAAACGAGCTCCTTAAAGCTGTCTCGTTGAAATTATCTGGGCCCATTTCGCTAGTTTTTCACGCTGCATTAGAAGCATAGTCAAAGCTCCGTTCCTAATGGAAAAATCGCAAGTTTCTTAGCACGCCTTGGCCATTAACTTCTACTGTGAGACAAGTTCATCAGCCCTGCAAGGCTTCCAAAATTTACTGGTCTCACTTTTTTTTAACGTTTTTTTTTTGTTGTCCTCGCGGCACTTTATATTGATGTCTTTGACGAGGACGAAGGAAGAACATTTCCTTTGCGCTTTTCTCCGCACATCTCTCGCGGTAATCGCTTTGTATGGAACTCTCCCTGATTGGAGTGGCGTTTATGGAGACAAAATAAAGCACTTATCGCTTGCGCAACGAAAGCGAAGAGTGTTTGCCCTTCGTCTGAATCTTGCAGCGCCCAAGTGTTGTGTAATTAAGAGACGGAGTGTCATTTATATACGAGCAAGATGTACCCTTAGCACTTTTCTTGGCAAAGCTGGCGAGGCATCCCGTCCGAATCCGTATTTTACTATAAGACGTATCGTTGTGCAATTTATTCTCAAGTAGGGCTGCTGATCATGCCGTTTACAGTGGGTCCGTTGCGACAACGCTCATTCTAAGGTTTTATTAAATCGTGCCCCTTTGTACTGTGTGTCAGTTCACCGAGACAAAGGAGTCTTGATACTGTGAAGCCACTTTGCTGTGCATCAGCTGCAAGACACCAATTTCTGAACGACTATGCTAGTTCTGTTACATTATTTTCACTGCCGCTCGTGTTAATTTCCTATGCAGCAAGAGGACATTCGCGGTATTGGCTCAGTGTCATCTTGGGTTACTGTGCACAATAGGGGCGCTATTTTGTAAGCGTTCTAGCATAGAACGGGGAGGAGGATAGAACAAAAAGAGGAGGGAAGGAAACAGCCAATAGGCGAGCTGGGGAGTTCACGAATGTATGCAGTGCATAAAGAAATGTATAATTATTATAACTGAACATCAATGTTCAGAGGCATTGTTTTTCGCAGTTTGACGTTGAAGAGCTCGGTGACTTTGACAATTAACTTCTGTTAAGGTCTTGACGTAGCGCCAGGTGGTATCGCAGTGGCGCTGGCCCCCACGCTGTTTAAACCAATGCTTCTAGTATTAGCAGTATTAGTGTACTTGTAAAATTCAAACGGCGCGACAATTCGAACCGTTACCCAGTTGTCGAAATAGCGCAGCAATCGAGAAGAGGTCCGCGCTTTCCCGACAACCAAAGGGCGTTTCTGCTCTCATTTATGGAGCGGCATCCCCAGTTAGCCTTACGTGCTAGCGAGCTCACCCACGAGTACACAGCTGCGGACAGGCGTCAGCTGTGAGGCGGTAGAGAGATGCGCGAGAAACCCACTCCTCCGGCCCCACCGCTTACGTTTCCATCCAAGCCGAGTTGTCCGCGGAGACTGTTTTGTAGCCATACCATCGATAGAACGACGCCCGAGCCCGTTATAACAACCTCCTCTCCGTTCTAAACACATTTTGTGGCTATTCGCACGTCTTGACCGTCGGAATAGCCTCATAGCCTCGACCAATCGCGCATGTCTTTCCCTCCTCTTTTTGTTCTATCCTCCTCCCCGTTCTATGCTAGAACGCTTACAAAATAGCGCCCCAGGTCCGCTGCCGGCGAAAGTGGGGAAAGGGGGGGGGGGGGGGGGGGGCTAGGCACCTTTGCCTTTCCTCGAACTTCTGACGAAGGGGGCATTTCATCGAAAATAAATACTGAAAATAGGTGTTGATCTAAAACAGTGCAGGCCTTCAGCAAATGCCCACCCCCCCGAATAGAAGAAAGAAAAGAAACAAAAACTGGCTACGGGTTTTGTGCTCAGACACGGACAAATGCAGCGTGACTTAAGGCCGAGACAGACGGTACGATTTTCCATGCGATGCGGCGTCCGGCGCGGCATCGCATGGTGACGTTTCGTGACGTTTCATCGCATCGGACCGCCGCGCCGCATGTCCAGCGTGCATCAAACCGGGCAGATATTTTGGTCGCCGCCGGTCGCCGCGTCGGACCGTCGTATTGCCGCAGCCAATGACAGCTCGGGAGATGTGCCGCTGGTGGCGCCATCTCCCTGTCGCCGCTCCGATCACCGTGGCCAAGGCGAGTCGATGGAGTCGAGCCTCGGAGCTCGCGGTGGCGTGATAAATATCGAGTACGTTTCACTTGTGACGTGAAACATTTCCGGGTTGAATAAAGTGATGTTCGAAGTGTGCCATTTCTGCAAGACAACGCCCGTTTCGAAACCACTAGTGAGATCGCGAGCAGCGATGCAAGGCCATTTCTCAGGTAAACACAGCGGCACCGGCGTCTCGGCGAGCCGTCGCGCTTCGCTTCCACCTTTGCTCTTCACATCGATGACGACGAGGATAGCGTGTGCTAACGCATTACCTACGAGTGCAAAGCTTAATCGTGTTGTCAAAAACAAGCGCTCTATGACGAGCTCGCGTGTGATTGCGAACGGCATAGGCGACAGCCGGCGCCGCCATGCTACACTGTAAGCAAAAACTATCCGAGATTGGGGTTTTTGCGGCTCATGACCTCTGAAAACTCCCTCGCGTTTAAAATTACTACCTCATGTTGGAGTAAAAGGCGGTACTTGACATAGTTTTACCACCACCTCTCAGGGACGTAGTAAAAGGATGTCACAATCCAGTTTTACTACGTGGGGAGTTTTCTGTCACGTGACTTTTAACCCCGATGTGAGAGTTTATTATCACGTGACTGGAAGCTGCAGCTGCTTCGGCGGATTCCCCCCCCCCCCCCCCCCCCACAGAGTGACGCTCTCAGTTCCAGTGAAGGTATGCGAACCCCACAAATGCCTTTTTTTTTTTTTTTCAAAGATTGGTATGGCATTGTCGCGCTTCGTGGTTGACCCCCCAGTGCACGGCCGCTCGATCTCCCCCTTTGGTGCCCAGTGCATGCACTTTCACTGGAACTGGGTGCTGCTGAAGCAAAACGAGCGAGGAAAGCATTCTGTGAACGAAAGGGCGTGCTCGAAGAAAAAAAAACTGCTGGAAAGCCGTCTTGCAGATTTTCGCAAATCGTTGGCGTATGTTGTTTAGTGGCCCTGGAGACTGGCGAGTGTCAGAAGCTCGCGCTGTATGTGTCTCGTTGCGCTGATGGCAAGCTCAACTGGATCTCACGTGTTTCTTCTATCATCGAGCGGCCGTGCGCGTACGAGCGCGAGCCTCCGAACCTGGGCGTCGCGAATACCTCGCTTCCGTGCTGAATCGCGAAGAGCTACGAAGAACACTGCCATCGGTAACAACATCAAGCTGGTGTGATCGTCCGTAGTTGCTTCCTGGAGAGTGACCGGTTACAATTTCGAAGCGATAGGAAAAAGGCTTCGATACGTCGTCGGCACCGAGCCGGCCAATGTGAATGCGTCGCCGGAGCAGGTGAAACAAGCGTCGCATAGATATTGTTTCACAGAAAGCAATGTCTGCTGTAGTAAAGTATAGCCGGAATTGTCCGCAGCATGCGCCAACCGTTGTCAAACATCTCGATCGAAGGTGGGCACTGATACAAGGCATACGGAACCAGCTATGGCCACCGTTGAGCATGGAGAAAACCCGGACGGTGAGCCGTCTCGTTCGTTGTGA
The DNA here is from genome assembly GCA_030522465.1 of Rhipicephalus appendiculatus. Taxonomy (NCBI): domain Eukaryota; kingdom Metazoa; phylum Arthropoda; class Arachnida; order Ixodida; family Ixodidae; genus Rhipicephalus; species Rhipicephalus appendiculatus. The sequence goes on along the minus strand of JALIZH010017403.1, from coordinate 21,519 downwards.
GTACATCGCTCCGTAAGACGCCGCGAATAGCGGAGACGTATTTTTCATTGCTGTCTAAAATAACGACGACGAAAATTGCACAGGAGGTGCATTCTGTGATCGCCAGCTGTCTGTCATCGCATAGCCGTGCTCCTCGAAAAGGCCTAGCGACGCCGTTGGTCTGAAGCCGGTACAGGCGCGGCACCGCTCTTCTTCGCCGGCGTTCCTGAATATGTGCTGCTACTGTGTTTGTGTACTGCCACTCAATGAAAATTATTGAGCTGCCATGGTTTGTGTGTGCTTAGGTATATTTTGTGGAGTTGTGCGTGAGCACTGCTAACGCGTGTGGGCCAACAAGCTGCAGTGCCAGCTAATAATTGGATAATCAAAAAAGGTAAGATCGGGAGGGTTTATGCTAAGAGGTCGGTGTGACTCATGGTGACTTGCAACCCACCTTAAGTTTACGCGTGCGCTATGAAAATTTATTGTTCAACGATGCCACAAAGTAGCTCTCCCACCGGCACTACATGGCGGGTCAAATGCGGTGCCTATATATACCGGGTGGTCGAAGTACGGTTGAGTAACGCGAGCGGTCCGTTCAGGTGATGTTTTATTCTGCATTGGTTGTGTGTGTGTGTGTGTGTTTGTGTATATGTTAATCTCTGTATATGTCATCAATTCCGCGTCATTTGATGTTTAATAAATGCGTTGGCTCATGGTCCGATCACAGCCGTCACTTTTTTTTCTTTTTTTTTGTACCACTCGAAATAACTCTCAGAAATCACCCTAAAAACCTTGTAACGGCAGTAAAAAATTACTCCAACTATACTCGCTGAAAACCTCGGCGGGGTAAATAATTACTACCGTTTCTACGCTCAAAAACTCGACTAGCGTGAGAGTAAATTTTTACCTCGACTGGTACGTAGTAAAAAAAACCCAGAAAAGGTAGTGCGCTAGAGGACAAGCAGTTTACTCCAGCTTTTGGTTTTTTTCTGGTTATTTTTGTTTAGTGTGTAGGCCTACCTATCGGAGTCGTGAGTGACGGGTGGGCTGTTGCCGCTGTTGCGACGTGCTTGTCGTGCACGAAGGCGTAGTTTTATTCATTATTTTCTTATAGAACGAAGCGTGGCTGCGAGAGTTGTTTGTTTTGTGCTTCATTACGAGGATACGAAGTCTTCCGAGTGCGCATGCGGAGGCGCCGTATGTGGGTGGAGCCTGCCGCTGATTGCTCGTTCGCCCCATGTGTCTCGAAACGTCGTACGCCGCATGCCGGGTCATCCGACGCCGCACGTCGTATCGCATGCAAAATCGTACCATCTGTCTCGCGCTTTAGACGAAGACAGGAGACATAAAACACAGACGGCACTCGTCCGTGTTTTGTGTCTCCTGTCTTCGTCTAAGTCATTTGTTCGAGTATGTACGAACTCACCGAAGTGAAGGTGTTCTTGGTGCTCAACATTGGTCACGTTATGCCAAGGGGATAGGGAGGCAGAGTACTTCAGCCTTGTTCGAATGGTTGATGCCTCCGACTCGAATGTGGCATGTTCTGGGTTCTATTCCCAGTGCCGCCGGACAACCACCGGTTTTTCTAATGAAGAGAGAAGCGCTTCGGCCTGGCGCGCTCGATGTGTCGCGGCCTGCGTGGCTCCGAGAGTTAGTACTTTTCATTTCATTTCATTCATTTCATTCATACTTTTTCATTTCATTTATTAGTACCCTCAAGGCCTTTGGCCTTGAGGGTACTAATAAATGAAATGAATGAAATGAAATCCGCACATTGCTAGCCAGGGTGCTGTCGCGCGCGCATTAACATGACAGGAATCAACAGACGACTCATACGATTGTACACGCTGTTCTCACAGCTCAGATTCCGGTGAAGTGATGGACAGTGCGAAGGTAGCTTCGATCGCTGCAGCTGCCGATTTTATTTACGGCGGCGCTCTGTCGAGTTCCGCCAGGTTTGACGCTAAAGTACTGAGCTGCTACCTTACTTCCTATTGCATTCCAATTTGTTGCTATTGCATTTAATACTTCGACCTTGCTGCGAAACTTAATTTTTTTCTGTAAAGTTTAGATTGGCAATACTACCCGTTCATATTGGATAACAGCGCGATACAACAAGGTCGAGAAAGACCTAACAGGCCTGGCGCTGCAGGCGTCCTTCTTGTATCACGCTGTTAACCGCTATGAATCTGTACCAACAAGCTCAATTTCGCAAGCATCTCAATACTACACATGATTGTGCGTGCTTTGCTCTCGCGCTTTCCGTCGGCTTATAGGAAACGATGTGTTCCAACTTTTTGTTATTATTATTTTTTCCAACTGTTATTGTTGCGTTTAACATGGCAGTGTTTTGATTCGATGCAGTGACTTCATACATTGTATAACTGAGACATTGTATAACATTGTGTAATATTGTATCATCACTGTGTAACACTTTTGCGAAAGTCAAGATGCAACATGTGCCTGAACTCCCAAAGGGAAGTTGGGCCCTCGTCAGGTGTATTGACACGCCTTTAGACCAATTTCCTCGGTATACAGTGTTCGATGTACACCGGAATAAAATTTTTGATTTTGATTTTGAAGTGATAAGCGTGATGTTTGTATTCAAGGCATGCATGTCTGAATGATAAAGTCGCAGCTACTTGCATTGAAATGAGGTTTCCGTCTCTATTGCTTTGGTTGTATTATTTATTTTTCAGTTTGCAGGCTTGATTGTTTGAAGCAAATGGCTCTGTGCGCCATTCGTAGGGTTTGCGTTCGACATGGTTTATCACTCCGACCATTGTTTTTGAGCAAGGGAACACGGGTGGTGTGTACTCTCGCCCTCTTCAGGAGTTATGCGATCGATTTCAGTCAGTTTTCTCCTCAATTTGTGTTCGTTTTTTTTTTGTATTTAATATTTCTCTGTTTACACTATATGGCGGCATTTCCAGCCGAACTCGTTTATTGTAACCTTTCTCACAGCGCAAATTTCTCATCATTCATAAGATTCTCTGTACAATTTTTATTTCAATTCTTTCGTTTTATTTGACACATTATTGACGTGCCCTCAAGCGTGAGGACGACCCAATGAATGAGTCAACAAGTGCAAGAAACAACATGTACACAAATTGCGAGAGCAGTTCTTTGACAGTGCTGAAGAAGGTTTTTACATATATGTGTACTGATTCTCATAATTCTACAAAAGTATCCAGAAAAACATTTAATATAACAGGCCCGAAAAAAAAAAGGAACAGGAAACGCAAACGAGAAAAAATTCGCCTACATATCGCGTAACAAATGATTGCGGGCTGCGTGACAAGTTGCCTCTAAACAGCGTGTGCCTTTCCTTGCGAAGCTGTCTCGGCCGAAGAATTCCCGGCGCGAACCAGCGCGTATGTCGCGTACCTGGGAATATTTGCAGGTGGTGTTTGTGCGTTAGTGTTTCTCCGACGGTTTCGGAGGCGCTGATGGTTTCAAAGCGGCGAACAAAGAAGTGCAGCGTAACACCCACGCGTGCATTATAAATCGCAGGCACTGATTTCATGGCGTGCCGGCAGTTTTATGGCTTCCTGTACTTAGCTCATTGTGTTGTTAGATAAGCAGCAGGCGCCGTGATTTTGCTTTGAGAAGAAGAACAGCATGATTGTAAGTGGAAAAAGAGGACGAAAATGCTGTGTGCGCATGCAGGTGGTTCCAGAGAGCACTCTTTATTACAGCTTCTCGACGAGAAGAAATATACACTTCTTAAAATAGCTGTCACCGTAAGAACTCTATCCTTAAAGGGCCCCTCACGAGCCGCTGAGAGTACTAAAGACGAGCGCATTATTCTCTCTTGCTGTTTCTCGTCTTTCGGGCGCACTTCGTGACGCAAGAACAGTGATTTCCGTGACGTCTTTTTGGTACGTGCTCTCGATTGGTCCGTACAAGCGATGTGTCAGATGTGAATTGTCTCCTGCACTGCTTTGCCATGCAGCCGCCCATCCGGCCGTCCTTCCTTGTCTCGCACGACTATCATGCGCGATCAACTGATTTCACTTCATTTTGTGGGTCTGTGGCATAGAGACATGTAGACAAAGAGGCATTTTGTGGCACAGAGACAAGAGAACTTATAGTTTGAAGTTTATCTATCATCAATTTAATCACATCGATAGATAGATAGATAGATAGATAGATAGATAGATAGATAGATAGATAGATAGATAGATAGATAGATAGATAGATAGATAGATAGATAGATAGATAGATAGATAGATAGATAGATAGATAGATAGATAGATAGATAGATAGATAGATAGATATCGGAAAACTCGCACGTGACATATTGACAACTTTTTTTTTTTTTACCAAAGAACTTAAAAGGCCTCACTGCCATTGTTTTTTTTTTTTATCACGGTGTTGGGCGAAACAGTTCGGTACATTCCAATGGCAAGTTCGTTTCAGATAGTTAGTGTTACACCAATACTCCAATACTACGTTGTATGTCTTGCTTGCGTGGCATTTGGCCATAATTAACTGCGTCAGGTTAATCACATTTTAATGCAAGAACATAGTATGCCCATGAATAAAAATGTCCGGCGTCCTTCCGCCAAGAGCACCGGCCATCCGATGAAAAGAAAACTCACGCCCCCAAGCGATGCCATCATGTAATAACGTCACGTGATATAGACGTCGGAATAGTATGAACGTCGATATATTTGTCCGAGCCCGACTCCTGGTGCTTTCGCATTTATTTCCAATTAGGAACTTAGTAGCACCGATCAATATTGCTGTATCGTTTTCAATGCTTGGAGTCTGGCAAGTAACCTAGCGCACAGAAGTACGTAGGCCCAATTTTGAAAGCTAGCACAGTGTATTAAATGGAGAAAGTAAATATTTTCCACTGGAGGCCGGGACATGCTGCGTGGATGGCAGTAGTTTGGTCTGTGCGACTAAGAACCTTGCATGCGTTCCTGAGACAGAGTAGCAGCACTATGTTACCGTCTGTGAAAAATAGAAAGCTATGGAGACAGAACATTATGTAAAGAATGTCGGAAGAAAAAACAGTTCGTTTGAACAATTTCCTTGTGATGTTACTGTTATTCATATTTCTTCGGTGTATATCTTATTTTGTTGTGGCTTTTTTCTTTGGTTTTCTTTTGTTTCGTTTCTTTCTGATTGCTACTCATGTATGTATGTATTTATGTATTGCCCTTCTCCTTGGACCCAATGAGGGTCTGCAGTGTTGTGTAATGAATAAAAAGATAAATAAATAAATAAATAAATAAATAAATATATAATAAATAAATAGTGAGAGCAAGCAACAGGCCCTCTGTACAAATACGAAGTAATCGGAAGTAGGCTATACCGAACATTGGGGCGCTAATTCCATTGGACGGCGCGATAAGTTTATAAACAAATTTAAAAAAGAAAAGCAACAGTCAGCGATAGTAAATTAGCCAAGAGTGGCGCATGTTCAGCTTCCAAGTAGAAGTGAAGCCCGTGTAGCTTGCACAAGATGGCGTCCATATGGATTGCCCTTTCTGGTAGCTTTCATTTTGTGCAGGGCAGGACTGTTTGGCTTTGGTGTTCGGAAACAGAAAAAAAAGAAAAAAAATGTGGGGAGGCCTAAAGCATTGGTTTTCTTTACCGCTCGGCTCTCATAAGTGGGCCGTCAAGTAGAATTATGCAGGACGCAATATGTTATGCAACTGGGGCTCTTTGGATGACCCCAAACAAGGAAAAAAAAAAAGAAAAGAACACGAAACAACTTTGCGACAAACCCGTGCGCCGGCGTGTGTTCGAAAATGAGGTCCTCGAAGGAGCGCCGGTCACATCCGTGTTTGTACGCGCAGTTTTCCACCAATTGACGCTCTCACGATCGGGGACTTGTCGGCGATCAGCCGTCTCTGGTATGGCAGTCTGGTCTTTCTTTCGAGGTTACTTTTCATTTCACGTTTCAACATTTCATTGTTGCCTGGATGTGAACGCATGATCGTCGTTGTTGCCTTTAGCAATTGAAGTGTTGCGCCTGCTAAGCACGTTTCCATTAAATAAGCTTCGATTAAATAATCGAAGCTTATTTAATCGACTCATCAAGGTCTCATTCCCGGCACGGTGGAAAGAAAAAAGTTAGGAGCGAGCATTGCGCAACGCCATAGAAAGAAAGAAAGGGAAGTAACAGGTCAGGGCACGCACACGCGAAGCTTCGCTTGCCCCAATTTTCCCGGTAGGGGAAAGGCTACTGAGTTTGCAGATTTTTTTTTTTTGCATTTTTATGTACGTCTTTTTCTGCATTTACACTGGCAGTTGCTTCTTTTATTTCTGAACGTTCACTGAGCCTTGAAGCACGTGCACGAACATGCGCAGTCATACGAGTATCTCGGTGTCACCATATGCAATGATCTGAACTGGCGCGCGCATCTTACTAACATTATGTCATATGAGAGCAAATCTCTAGGTTTCCTGAAACGTCAACTTCGGCACGCCTCAAAGAATCTCAAGCTGCAGGCCTACAAGTCTTACCCGGTCTAAACTGGAATACGCATCTGTACCAAGCTTATTTAATCGACTCACTCGCGGCAGTTCAAAACCGGGCCATCAGGTTGATTCGTTTTAAATGCGAAGCATTCCTTTGCGTACTGCAAGCACTTTGAGCGTTTCTATCTATCTATCTATCTATCTATCTATCTATCTATCTATCTATCTATCTATCTATCTATCTATCTATCTATCTATCTATCTATCTATCTATCTATCTATCTATCTATCTATCTATATATGTCTGGGTTCTCTCGTGATGACCTCCTTAACTTGAGGTCGACCAAAGTTTGTATGGGAGAGTAAGAGGATTTGACGAATATGTCTGGCTGGTCCTGACTTGAATAACGTGAAAATCCCGTCCCATACATCGTCAAACTCATTTCTCCAGACACGTGTGGATCATACCCGTAAAGCACGGGCCGCGTTATGCGGATATGCGCCAAAGGTGTTTGACAATTGATATCTACCCAGGAACGGCGAGGACATACATTGGTAATTTAAATACGACAGCGTTAAGAAAAAAATGCCCCCACCTCCCCGAAGGGAATCGTGAGGAAATGCGAATGCATTTCGCGCGCGCTTCACTCCATTTATATATGGTGGTTGTGGTTCGAAGAAGGAAAAAGGCGCCTAATTTCTGCAGCCCGGTCGGGAGCACGGCGCAGCGCCAGTTTTTTTTCTCTTTTTTTTTCCTTTTTCTTCTTTTTTTATTTTTTGTTAATTTTTTTTTTCATATATAGCTCCGCCGAGCTCCCGCGATGCGAGCGCCCTCACGCACTTGAAATGCATTCGCATTTAAAACTGGGGATGCGTAAAGCACGCAGCGATGGAGCGGTGTTTCCTACTGGAACATGCCAAGCGCTGCTAATGTGCAATGAGAGACAGAAGACTCCGACTGGCCACAGAGACCCGCAGTCCGCTTTTAGTTAACGCACACGCTGCGAATTTTTATTGTTCAACAACGCACAGGAGAAATCTCCCACCGGCACCACCTTGGAGGTCAAGATCCACTGCCATATATACGGGATGGCCAGTGAACGGTTGTGCAGCGCGAGCAGTCGGTTTTTTCAACCAAGAAACTCGCTAGCAGACGCTGCCTGCGTCAGCGTCGCGAGGCGAGAGAGGGGGGGGTAGCGTAGGAGAGGAGAGAGGGGGGCGCGCATGCGCAGTGGGAGTGCGGACGCTGCGGGCAGGGACGCGTAGAGGAGAGAGGGGGGGAGCGTAGCAGGGGAGAGAGGAGGGGAGGCGCATGCGCAGTGAGGGGGGGAGGTCCGCGGGGAGGGATGCCTAGAGGAGAGAGAGGGAGAGAGGAGGTTTTTATTTTTATTTTTTTAAAGGGTTTGCGCATGCGCAGTAAGGGTGGTCACGCCGCCCGCCGCCACCACCGGATTAAGCTTCGCAATAAGATGCTTCACATCTAACACCTGCCGGCGCTTACCTCCTCAACCTATCCTCCTCCTCCGCGGACAACGCTGGACAACGCCGGACAACGCCGGACAACGTCGGACAACGCCGGATGCCTGACATAGCCCGACTATGAAATGCATTCGCATTTAAAAAAAATTGGGGGGACCCTTAAGCTTCGCCTTTAAGAGTTGAACGCGATAGCGATATCCCGTCCCTACTGCGTACTTCAATCACTTAGTGCATACTATGTATGGTTTAAACCAGGAGAAATTATGCGCGGCAAATGCGGGAAATGTTTTCGAACTTGCTATGCACCCACTACGTGGTGTTAAGGGAATACGCGCAGTAAGGTGTGTGCCGTTTGTAATGGGTGGCTGGCTTTAAACTAAGGAATCGTTATGATAGTCACATATTCTGACGCCCGATGGCAATTTACGCTTGTACCACGCAATATTCCTGGGGTATTACATGCTATATTGCGACGCCTATATAAAGGACGCTTGCGTTTGCGAAGCATGCAAGTTATTTTCACTGCATTTCCAAGCAGAGGAAGTTATTTTCACAGTATATCCAAGCAGAGGCATGGCTGTGTGGTAGAACACCTACTTGCCACGCAGACGACCCGGGTTCGATGCTCACTCGGACCCGAAAATTTTTATTATTTATTTTACTTGCATCTTTCTCGATTTTTCGATCACGGACAAGATGATAATTTTTCGGTCACGGACAAGATGATGATTTTTCGCTCACAACCAACGACGCCGACGCCGGAATTTCTGCGAAACGAGCTCTTTAACGCTATCGCGTTAAAACTGACATCGGCGGCGTTGACCCGACGAACGCTAAGAATAAATGTTATGGTCCCAGCAGGAATCGAACCCAAGCATTCTGCGTGGCAATCAAGCTTTCTACCACAGAGCCACGTCAGGTCTCGAAACCTTGGAAAAAGACCCTATGCTTTGGACCCCCTGCTTTGGAAAAAGACCCTATGCAGGCGTAATATTGGTGAAACGTCAATTGTGGTTGCAGTTCTGGCTATCAGATTTTAAAAACTTTACATATGCGCTCCTATGATGAAGGAGTCATGTCGGGTTAACGTCAGTTGTATACTTAGGCGCCATCCAATGAAGTTGGTCTACGTAGCACTATCCAGGGCTACCATCCTCGCAAGCACACGCGCTACATATCAACTTACCGCTTCTGGTGTTGGTAATACCCATGTTTCTGTTGGCAGTTACGGAACCGTGAACAACCGGCTATATCGAACGTATGCGACTCTTCAGCATATGTCTGCATTCAACATCTGTACATATCTTTATCGTCATTTTGTAACGTTTCGCTCAATAAAAATTTACAACCCAGTCACCTTACCACCGTATGCTTCGCATAAGATCGATAGGTACTTGGGGTCTGCGTAACTATTTTTTTCGTATGATACGAGTGTATGATCGCTCAAAAAAGAATCAGCTTTTTTAAACCTTTACATCCGCCGTCGCATTTACAGTCTCTGCCTTTCTCGTAAGTTTTTTCACAGCCCGCTTCGTCATCGCTACATCATTTCATCGGCCCACATATATTAACGCACTAGTATCCACTTCAAGTTCCCCGGCCACGGATTAAAACGGCGACTTTTTCGACGTCCTTCTTCATACGGACTGCAAAAGACTGGAATGGCCTTCGTCATGACGTCGTCAACACTGCATGCCCATCAACATTTTTTTAATCAATAGTGTTGTTATTTTTCGAGATCATAGCTTTTGACAACGAAAATTTTTATATGTTAACCCACCCCTTATGAAATATCCCCTCGATTGTTCTTAAAGGAAAATAAAGTGATGTGATGTGAAGCGGTCAGCCGACGAACGCTTTCCGAGAGCCTTGCATCACTGCAACGCAACATAGATGTGTAATGCACGTGTTTCCATTCAGCCAATCACACGCATACTCTAGGCTGGGGCTCTTTTCTTCTCTCCCCTGCTGAATTTTGATTTAGATGTGAGCCTGTGAAATTTCCCTGTTTTCTTTCGCTTTTCTGGATGATGTTTTTCCGCAGTGTGTTCAAGTTGATGGAACAAGATCCGAATCGTCTACAAAATGGTGCTATATGAATTCAACAAACATACCATGGCGTGAAATCCAAAATGCGGCTGCACAGAGCAGTATAGACAGAAGAGGTCGTGCTGCCACGGCTGACAGTGGATACAGAAGAGGTGTTGGTAAAAATGACACCAATGAAGAAAGGGCAAAGGCAAAGTAAAGACGCGAAAGCAATTTCGCGTGCAGTCGAGAAGAAGTGTACAAGAAATGCGAAAGGTGTGGCGTAGTGACAGACTCCAACATCGAACTCTGATGGGATACGATATGAAGGCTCACTTGAAACAGTGTCGTAGGCCCCATGGTGTAAGGTGGCATCGTCGCGTCGTCCCCCGGCGAAGTACAGGAAAGAGTGTTTTTGAGGTGAAGTTTTAGATGCGAAGCATCTTATGCTCGGTGCTATGTTCGTCCCTCCCGCGTCCCGCGTCCGGCCACTTTCATGAAGTAGGGAAGCACCCATTATGCGAACCAGAACACTGTAGTAATATGAAGGCCGTCAACCACTACCACAGTCATCAGAGTCATGGCTGAGAGCACAGAGAGGCTGCTTAGCAATGGCTAGGCAGGTGGTGTCTGTCGCCCAGGTTGACCCCATTCCTTGATCTTGCTTTCATGTGTTTGGAGGGGGCTTAGTCCGTCCCTCCTTCCCGCGTCCCGCACCACCACAGCGCATGCGCGTCCCCTCCCCCCCTCTCTCTGCTCTCCTACGCTCACCCCCTTTCTCTCCTCTAGGAACCCTCTACTCAAGGAGCGGCCCCCGCGTCCCACACCCCCCCCCAGCGCATGCGCGTCCCCTCCCCTATCCTCTCCTACGCTCACCCCCTTTCTCTACTCTAGGAATCATCTACTCTACGGAGCGGCGCCCGCGTCCCACATCCCCACAGCGCATGCGCGTCCTCTCCCCCCTCTCTCCTCTAGGAATCCTCTACTCTACGGAGCGGCTCCGGCGTCCCACATCCCCACAGCGCATGCGCGTCCTCTCCCCCCCTCTCTCCTCTAGGAATCTTCTACTCTACGGAGCGGCTCCCGCGTCCCACACCCCCACAGCGCATGCACGTCACCTCCCCCCTCTCTCTCCTCTCCTACGGCCCCCCCCCCGTCCTCTCCTCTAGGAATCCTCTACGGAGCGGCGCGCACGACAGGTGCATACTCCGCTGGGGGGCGCCACGGTAGTTCCGCGGTATGAAAATGATGGAGCGTGCGCGCCTTATTCTCTCTCCTGTGCAGCGCCGCGATGAGCGCCCGGACCGCTGCCGTGAAATGAGAGCGGCGACGTTCCTCCCGCTCAAGCTAATTATCTCCCGGCTGCTTCGCATCCACACATGGTTCCCTTTAGCGGGAGATGGGGAATTTTTAGATGCGAAGCATCTTATGCTCGGGGCTTTGTCCGTCCCGCGTCCCCCCGTCCCGCGTCCGGCCACTTTCATGAAGTAGGGAAGCACCCATTATGCGAACCAGAACACTGTAGTAATATGAAGGCCGTCAACCACTACTACAGTCATCAGAGTCATGGCCGAGAGCACAGAGAGGCTGCTTAGCAATGGCTAGGCAGGTGGTGTCTGTCGCCCAGGTTGACCCCATTCCTTAATCTTGCTTGCATGTGTTTGGAGGGGGCTTAGTCCGTCCCTCATTCCCGCGTCCCACACCACCACAGCGCATGCGCGTCCCCTCCCCCCTCTCTCTCCTACGCTGACTCCCTTTCTCTGCTCTAGGAATCATCTACTCTACGGAGCGGCACCGGCTCCCCACAGCGCATGCGCGTCTATGTGAACGAAGAGTCGCACAACAATCCCTACTAGACGGAAAAGATGCGTTTCCCAGACGATTGTGGTTACGGTTCGACGTTCCCACAACGGGGAAGCTTGCTCGACTTCGCTCCAACCACGCAATCAGCGAGGCTAAACGCGGCTATAGCACTGCTAAACAGCCGGTCCCTAAACGCACACGCGAGAGACATCGACTGTGATCGCGTCCTAACCAAAGCGGACATCCTGTCTCTCACATAAACGTGGAACGCCCCAAGACCCTACTGAAAAAATCCGCATACCGTCATACGGAAAACATACGGATTCCGCATATTTTCCGTATAAAATATATGGATTTTGCACGGACGTATACTGATGCTTACGGAAATTGTAAGGAACATACGGAAGCATCATATGGTACATAAGGAATTTTGTATGGGCGTACGGATGTGGCCATAAGGAACATGCGGATGCCATATCTGTTATACGGATAGACTCATACGGCGATACGGAATATACGGAAAGAACAAACGGAATCCGTATGGGCTATGCGGAAAGATCCACGTGGCAATAGTAGTATACGGAAAGCGTGGTGTTCTACGTGAAACCATGACCATAGGCGAGCGCACGGGGGGGGGGGAGGGGGGAGGGGCGCCCCCTTTTCCCTCTTGTCACTTAAGAGGGAGGGGCCGCCCTCCCTCATAGCCTCCTCTATACAATTCTGTGCCCGTCAAACGCTCCCTCGGCGACCGTCGTCTTTCCCTCTCACCCACCATGGTATTACGCTACATTCCACCGCGGCACGGCGCCACCTACGTTGGGCTTGCCTTTCGTGGCTTGAGGCGCTCCTGCCAGTGTATCGGACGCTGCCGTGTGTGTGTGTGTGTGCCTGCAGGAAAGGTTTATAATCTGCAGGATCTCGTAATGCCTTGGGAACCCGGAGGTGCATGACGCGACCTGCCACAACGCTAGTTACATCGGAGAACCACCTATTTTTGTGTCACCATGGACTTTGCTTGCTCGACCACGTTTCCCGCTTGCTTGGCATTACAGCTTCGAAGGTTTACCCGCCAGTGAGAATGCCATGCCTTCATTGCAGTTAAGGATGGCGGGTCAATGCGATTAACTCGCAACGGCAGGACCTGTGTGAGAGATTGTGCTATTTCTACAGCCTCATAATATTTAGCATGGTCAGTGGTGGCAGACGTGAAGAAGTACGTATATGGTGGTGCGTGCCAGTACAGTGGTGTCGTGTCGTTTCGCATACAGTGCACATTGTTTGTATTTATTCTGCATACGTAGGTACGCGTGCAGAATAAGGTTGTTTTATTGCCAGTGTGAATGCCAGCCCTTCATTGTAGATAAGGGTAGAAGATTAGTGCCATTCCGTTTGCAGTGCCGCGTGAGATCTGCTGCTGTTTCTACATTCTCGTCATATCTGGCATGGACAATGGCGGCAAGTGTGAACAAGTGCATGTGTTGTGGCGTGTGCCAGGGTGTCGTGTCATCTGACAGTGTGCATTGTTTATGCTTATTCTGATTGGTGTGTGCCCGGGTGTCGTGTCGCCTGACAGTGCTCATTGTTTATGCTTACTCTGCGTGTGAGAACTGCCACTGTTTCTACATTCTCGACACATGGAGCATAACCAGTGGGGGCAGACGTGAACAAGTGTGTGTGTGTGGTGATGTGTGCCAGGGTGTCGTCTTGTCTTACAGTGCGCATTGTTTGTGGTTATTCTGCGTGGTGCATGCGAGGGTGTTGTCATCTGACAGTGCACATTGTTTAGGCTTGTTCTGCGCGTACATGTGCAGAGTAAACATTATTCAGTTTACTTTGATCTCTCGATTAAGCTGTCCTCAAACAAGTTCTGACTTAATGGAAGACCTTGCCTGCATTGTATGGACTCGCTAAACCAAAATGACTATGGTATTATGGCATCCATAATACCACATTTCCGTATATATGGAAGCCGTATATACGGAGGATACGGATCCGTATAATCCATATATATGGATTATGTGGATCCGTATCATGCGGATCCGTATCATGCGGATCCGTAATACCATAATTCCATATGTACGGATCCGTATCTTCCGTACATACGGATTTTTTCACTAGGGGACCGCCGATCAACGGCTACGAAGCGATCGTCAAACGCCATCTCTACGCAAAAGCCTTAGATCTACAACCTACCGGCCAAGAAAACAGCGGTGAGCAGTCGGTCGTTACAATCTACTTTGACAACCACAACTTCATAGTCATGACAATGTATCTCGCACCCAACATCTCCAGAGAGAACGTCGAACGTTACCTAGAGAAGGCCATGGCACAGTACACAAAGACATACAGCCACACACCCTTCTTACTTGCGGGTGACTTCAACGTGGATATAACGACGAACGACTGGCTCGTCCACCACATGATAGACGTGTACTCGTCGTTGCGCCGCGTTTCCGACGACAGCATACAACCGACAACCATAAGGGGAACGTGCATAGACCTCATCTTCATAAACTTCACAATGAAAGCTCTTGAAAAGCAATCCCTGACGCTACACTTCACCGATCACAAGGCCGTCGTCTTCAAAGCGCCCCGTGCAGCGACGCATGGAATCACACACATTCCCTAAATAAACACGCAACCACCACATTCTCCGTCTTCTCTTATACATTCTCATTTATCCTCTCAATAAAATTCCCGCTCAGGCTAACGATCTCTCCGCTGCTTCGCATCCACACATGCTTCCCTTTAGCGGGAGATGGGGAATTTTTTTTAGAAGCGAAGCATCTTATGCTCGGGGCTCTGTCCGTCCCTCCCGTGTCCCGCGTCCCGCGTCCCGCGTCCCCCCGTCCCGCGTCCCGCGTCCCACGTCCGGCCACTGTCATGAAGTAGGGAAACACCCATTATGCGAACCAGAACCCTGTAGTAATATGAAGGCCGTCAACCCTAACACAGTCATCAGAGTCATGGCCGAGAGCACAGAGAGGCTGCTTAGCAATGGCTAGGCAGGTGGTGTCTGTCGCCCAGGTTGACCTTATTCCTTGAGTCATGGCCGAGAGCACTGAGAGGCTGCTTAGCAATGGCTAGGCAGGTGCTGTCTGTCGCCCAGGTTGACCCCATTACTTAATCTTGCTTGCATGTGTTTGGAGGGGGCTCAGTCCCACACGAGCACAGCGCATGCGCGTCCCCTCCCCCTCTCTCTCCTAAGCTCACCCCCCTTTCTCTCCTCTAGGAATCGTCTACTCTGCGGAGCGTCCCTCCCCCTGTGCTCTCCTACGCTCACCCCATTCCTCTACTCTAGGAATCATCTACTCTACGGGAGCGGTGCATGCGCGTCCTCTCCCCCCTCTCTCCTCTAGGAATACTCTACTCTACGGAGCGGCTCCGGCGTCCCACAGCACATGCGCGTCCTCTCCCCCTCTTGGAATCATCTACTCTACGGAGCGGCTCACGCGTCCCACACCCCCCACAGCGCATGCACATCCCCTCCCCCTCTCTCTCCTCTCCTACGGTCCCCCCCCGTCCTTTCCTCTAGGAAGCCTCTACGGAGCGGCGCGAACGACAGGTGGTGTGACAGCTGCTTACTCCGCTGAGGGCGCCACGGTAGTTCCGCGGTATGAAAATGACGGAGCGCGCGCGCCTCATTCTCTCTCCTGCGCAGCGCCGCGATGAGCGCCTGGACCACTGCCGTGGTTACAATACAGAATATATATATATATATATATATATATATATATATACATAATATCTGGGGCTTTACGTCCCAAAACCACTACATGATTATGAGAGACGCCGTAGTGGAGGGCTCCGGAAATTTTGACCATCTGGTGTTCTTTAACGTGCACTGACATCGCACAGTACACGGGCCTCTACCATTTCGCCTCCATCGAAATGCGACCGCCACGGCCGGGATCGAACCCGCGACCTTCGGGTCAGCAGCCGAGCACCGTAGCCACTGTTCCACCGAGGCGGACATATATATATATATATATATATATATATATATATATTGTCACGTGGGTATGACGTCAACGAAGGCAGCAGGCGACGTGTCCAAGATGAAACTGTTTATAAGGCCGAACTTGTGGCCGGTAAACAGAAAGTAAGATTACAGCAATACACGCTGGCACTGATAGCGGCGAGCAGAGCGTCGGCCGTCGATCAACTGGCAAGCGGTGAAGCGCGTCGGCATTTATACGTGCGTCATAGAATATTCCAGTCTTATCACTCGTTGCCGCACAAGCTCTGGAATAAGCTAGAGTGTTCGCGTCTTGCGCGCAATCTTAACAAAACGATCTACAGTAATCGCGAAGCTTCTAGAACAGTCAGGCGCGGTTTGCGCTGAGCATTGCTGACAGACTTTGAGGGCGAAGAACCGAATAGAGCAAAGTGAAAATAAGAAACGCGCGTGGCAATGCCCCCCTCTGAAAAAGCATCGGCCCGATGCTTAAAACAGAACATGGGAAAAAAATGCATGCAACAATAAGTCACAACAACAAAGAAAGAAAGTACAACAATAAAGCAATAAGTGAAGTCCTCAGGTCCGCTAACGCGCGTAATACGGCTTGAGGCGCACGACATGGACGACTTCAGGTCGCACACGACGCCGTTGGGAGTTAGTAATGCCGTCCGGAACGACCTCGTAGTCCAGAGCACCGAGACGTCGAAGCACCTTGTATGGCCCGAAGTATCGCCGAAGAAGTTTTTCACTGAGTCCGCGTCGGCGTATCGGCGTCCACACCCAAACGCGGTCGCCGGGCTGGTATTCTACACAGCGTCGTCGAAGATTGTAACGGCGGCTGTCGGTTGTCTGCTGATTCTTGATGCGCTGGCGGGCGAGTTGTCGGGCTTCTTCGGCGCGCTGTAGGTAGACGGTGACGTCGAGGTTTTCTTCATCCTCTGGGGCGCCGTGTCGAAGGACGATGTTCTCAACGAAGAACTTGGCTACCTCGGCGGCACTGCCCTTGGGCAGGGCTTTTGTTTCGGCGTAGCGGGTGAGGTAGTCGGTAGCTACGACGATCCATTTATTTCCGCAAGTCGACGTTGGGAACGGCCCCAGGAGGTCCATGCCGATCTGCTGGAACGGTCGCCGAGGAGGCTCGATCGGGTGAAGGAAGCCTGCTGGTTTTGCTGGCGGTGTCTTCCGTCGCTGACAGTCTCGGCACGTCCTTACGTAGTGGGCGACGTCGGCGGCAAGGCGCGGCCAGTAGTACTTTTCTTGTACTCTTGCGAGCGTGCGGGAAAGTCCGAGGTGTCCAGCCATCGGGTCGTCGTGTAGTGCCTGGAGGACTTCTGGTCGCAATGCTGAAGGCACTATGAGAAGGTAGTTGGCTCGAAGGGGCGAGAAATTCTTCTTTATGAGAATGCCGTTTCGTAATACAAACGACGTGAGTCCTCGCTTGAATGCCTTCGGAACAATGGCGGTCTTGCCTTCGAGGTACTCCATAAGGCCCTTGAGTTCCGGGTCGGCTCGCTGTCGTTCGGCGAAGTCGTCGGCGCTTATGGTTCCCAAGAAGTCGTCCTCCTGGTCATCTTGCGGCGGCGGTTCGACGGGGGCGCGAGATAAGCAGTCGGCGTCAGAGTGTTTTCGTCCGGACTTGTAAACGACGGTAACGTCGAATTCTTGAAGTCTCAGACTCCATCTTGCGAGACGACCTGAAGGGTCCTTCAGGTTAGCTAGCCAACACAAGGCGTGGTGGTCGCTCACAACTTTGAAGGGCCTTCCGTAAAGGTAAGGGCGAAACTTTGACGTAGCCCAGATGATGGCGAGGCACTCCTTTTCAGTTGTGGAATAGTTGGCCTCTGCCTTGGATAGCGACCGGCTAGCATAACTGATAACCCTTTCCAGTCCATCCGTCCTCTGCACAAGGACGGCGCCGAGTCCCACACTGCTTGCGTCGGTGTGCACTTCTGTTTCGGCGCGATCGTCAAAATGCGCAAGTAACGGAGGCGTTTGCAGGCGTCGTTTTAGGTCTTGAAATGCTTCCTCCTGCGGCGTTTCCCATTTGAACTCGACGTCGGCCCTCGTAAGGTTAGTGAGTGGTTCGGCGATGCGGGCAAAGTTTTTGACGAACCGCCTGTAGTAGGCGCACAGGCCTAGAAATCGACGCACGGCCTTCTTGTCGGCGGGTGGCGGGAATGTAGCGATGGCGGCTGTCTTCTGAGGGTCAGGGCGTACTCCGGACTTGCTTATGACGTGGCCCAAGAACAAGAGTTCCTCGTAGGCGAAGCGGCACTTTTGTGACTTCAGGGTAAGTCCGGAGGTCCTGATTGCTTGAAGTACAGCCTCAAGGCGCCGCAGGTGTTCGTCGAAGTTTGAAGAAAACACAACGACGTCGTCCAAGTACACAAGACAAGTCTGCCACTTCAAGCCGGCCAGTACGGTATCCATAACGCGTTGGAAGGTCGCGGGCGCCGAGCAAAGACCAAAAGGCATGACCTTGAACTCGAACAGGCCGTCTGGAGTTATGAAAGCAGTCTTTTCTCGGTCTCTCTCGTCGACTTCGATTTGCCAGTAGCCTGTCTTGAGGTCCATCGACGAAAAGTACTTTGCGTTGTGGAGTCGATCCAGGGTGTCGTCTATCCGTGGGAGGGGGTACACGTCCTTCTTAGTGATCTTGTTCAGGCGACGATAGTCGACGCAGAAACGTAGCGTGCCGTCCTTCTTCTTCACCAAAACCACGGGAGACGCCCAGGGACTCTTGGACGGCTGGATTATGTCGTCGCGTAGCATTTCGTCGACTTGCTTCTTCACGGCCTCGCGTTCGCGCGTCGATACTCGGTACGGGCTCTGTCGAACTGGTCGAGCACTTTCTTCTGTAATGATCCGATGTTTCGCGACTGGGGTCTGTCGAATTCTTGACGACGCCGAGAAGCAGTCTTTGAATCGCAGGAGCAGGGCCTTTAGCTGGTCTTGCTTGACCTTCGGAAGGTTCGGGTTGACGTCGAAATCTGGTTTGGGACCTCGATTCGTCGAAGCAGGTTCGGTAGCATCGGAGAGGGCGAAAGCATGGCTGGTGTCCACGAATTTCTCGATGTGGGCGACCGTCGTGCCAATGTTAAGGTGCCTATATTCGTGGCTGAAGTTTGTCAGCAGTACCTTTGCTTTGCCATCGCGCAACTCGGCGATGCCTCTTGCGACGCAAATCTGATGGTTCACAAGCAGGCGCTGATTGCCCTCGATGACGCCTTCAATGTCAGCGCGTATTTCGGTGCCGACGGAAATGACGACGCTGGAGAGGGGCGGAACGGTGACCTGCTCTTCAATTACATTCAAGGCATGATTCTCCGGCGTCGTGTGGGGCGGCAACGCTTCGTCTGAAGTCAGTGTTATCGACTCAGACCTCAGGTCGATCACGGCGCCGTGTTGACTTAGGAAGTCCATCCCCAGTATCACATCCCTGGAGCAGTGCTGCAGAATTAGAAAGCTGGCGGGATAAGTCCGGTTATTGATGGTGACTCTTGCTGTGCAAACACCGGCCGGCGTTATTAGATGACCCCCAGCGGTCCGAATTTCAGGGCCTTGCCAAGCAGTCTTCACTTTCTTCAACTTCGTCGCAAAAGGTCCACTGACGACGGAATAGTCGGCTCCAGTATCGACGAGAGCGGTGATGTTGTGGCCGTCGAATATTACGTCGAGGTCGCTGGTTCGTCGTCGTGCATTACGGTTGGGTCGCGGCGTCGGATCACGGCTGCGGCGGTTTGCTCCGCTGCTTCCACGTGGCGTCGTCAGGTCTTCTTCCGGCCGCGAAGTTTCGACTTCAGGGCTCTCTCTTGCTTTGTTCTTCAGGTATCGTCGTGGCGTCGTCGTCGGCGTCGGCGGAGGGTCTTCGGTAGTTCGTCGTACAGCAACCGCACCTCCATCGGTTGCTGCCCTTAGTTTTCCGGATATGGGCTCACGGAACGGCCTCGGTTGAGGCTGCTGTACTGCTGTCGTCGGTTAGGGGACCGGTAGGGTCCAGGCGATGGCGAACGCGATGAACGTCGAGGTGCCCGCTCAGTGGCGGTCAAGTAGTCGGCGATGTCGCGTGGGCGCTCGCCGTGCTGTGGGGGCGGTGCGTTGACGGCGAAGCCTCGTAGGCCCATCTGGCGGTACTGGCAGCGGCGGTAGGTATGTCCAGCTTCCCCGCAGTGGTAGCAGAGCGGGCGGTTGTCAGGGGCTCGCCAGATGTCGGTTTTTCTTGGGGAGTAGTGCTCGCTGGCAGGTGAGCGGTATGGCGTCGGTCGTGGGGACGGCGGTGTCTGGCGGCGGAAATGGGGTGGTGCGGCCTCCTGACGTGGACGTGGAGGCGGAGCGGGAGCGTCGGGCGGCAGCAGCGTAGCTCATGGCTTGCGGCTGTGGCGGTTGGGGGGGTGCAGATCGACTGCTGGATCTCTTCGCGAACGATGTCGGCGATCGAGTCCACTTGCGGCATTGATGAGGGTAACAGCTTGCGCAGTTCCTCCCGCACAATCGCTCGTATCGTTTCGCGCAGGTCGTCGGAGCCGAGAGCATGAACTCCTGGGCTGTCTTGCATCGTTCGGCGATCGTACTGGCGGGTTCGCATTTCCAGCGTCTTCTCGATCGCTGTTGCTTCTGACAAGAATTCCTGGACGGTCTTTGGTGGGTTCCGCATCATCCCGGCGAAGAGTTCTTGCTTGACTCCTCGCATGAGAAAACGGACTTTCTTCTCCTCGGGCATGTCGGGGTCAGCGTGTCGGAAGAGTCGCGTCAATTCTTCAGCGAAGATGGCCACTCTTTCGTTCGGGAGTTGCACCCTCGTCTCCAGCAACGTCGCGGCTCTTTCCTTGCGGGCGATGCTCCTGAACGTGTCCAGGAATGTGCCGCGGAAAAGATCCCAGGTTTGAAGCGCAGACTCCCGATTCTCGAACCAGGTCCTTGCCGCGTCTTCCAGGTAAAAGTAGACGCGACGCAGCTTCTCTTCCGGGTCCCAGTGGTTTAGGGTGGCCACTCGGTCGTATGTCTCCAGCCAGGTCTCAGGGTCTTCGAACGATGATCCACGGAAAGTCGGTGGCTCCCTTGGCTGCTGCATTACGATCGCTGGCTGTGGCGCAGCGGCAGCCATCGTTGCTGCAGTCGAGGTCATGGCCTTGGTCTTCCTAGTCTTGTCAGGTAGAGGACCGTACTCCGGATGTAGACCTTGCTGCCTACGGCTAACTCGCTGGTCGTGGTTGGTGTCGACGTCTCCCTCGCGGGTGGGGCTGGGTTCACGGCTTGACGGGGGTGTCCGGTACATGAACGAAGCAGCACCTCCACCAGATGTCACGTGGGTATGACGTCAACGAAGGCAGCAGGCGACGTGTCCAAGATGAAACTGTTTATAAGGCCGAACTTGTGGCCGGTAAACAGAAAGTAAGATTACAGCAATACACGCTGGCACTGATAGCGGCGAGCAGAGCGTCGGCCGTCGATCAACTGGCAAGCGGTGAAGCGCGTCGGCATTTATACGTGCGTCATAGAATATTCCAGTCTTATCACTCGTTGCCGCACAAGCTCTGGAATAAGCTAGAGTGTTCGCGTCTTGCGCGCAATCTTAACAAAACGATCTACAGTAATCGCGAAGCTTCTAGAACAGTCAGGCGCGGTTTGCGCTGAGCATTGCTGACAGACTTTGAGGGCGAAGAACCGAATAGAGCAAAGTGAAAATAAGAAACGCGCGTGGCAATATATATATATATATATATATATATATATATATATATATATATATATATATATATATATATATATATATATATATATATATATATATATATATATATATATATCAAATTGTAAAGAAATAATAC